>JBAMHV010000015.1:24167925-24183824 GCA_037177535.1 Pseudomugil gertrudae | reverse complement strand
CCACCCGCCCCCCCATCCCAGCACCAGGCAGCCGGGAGGGCAGCCCGCGCACCCAGGCGGAAGACCCCCAGGACCCGTCACAGGCTTTATGTGAAATAAAAAGCAATGGAAATTTTTACTTATTTTCACAAAAACACGTTTTTTTAGTAATATTTAATTTTTATTGTTTTTAACATGTCAGCAATAGCCAAAAATATACATCATGTACACGTTGATTAGCAGAGCTGTGGAATTTTTCCTTATGTGCACGTACATACACACACTTGTATGTTTTTGTGCATACATATATGCATGCATGTGCACTAACACACCTGCTCATATATGCATCCATCCATCCTTCTATTTTCCTAACCCCTTACCCATTTCAGGGTCACGGGTAGCTGGAGCCTATCCCAGCAGCCATTGGGGCGAGAGGCAGGGTGCGGGTCCTTTATGCTTCCATGCAAACAGCCGTAGTTGTGTGGTGTTCGGGTGTTTCACATCAGAAGCTTGTAAACAAATGTTCTCATATTAACTTTAATCACAGAATGCCATGATGACATTTGAGGAGGAGAAGATGCAGACCGCCTGTGACGATCTGAGGACCACTGAGAAACTGTGTGAGAGCGACAGTGCTGGAGTGTTGGAGACAATCAGAAACAAGATTAAAAAGAGCGTAAGTGAAAAAAATACTGGAAAAACACAACAGGTTGTTTTAGGGGACTGAAACCCTGTAAACAAATGTGTTTAACAGTGAGAATCTATTTCACATTCATTTAAATTCCAGTGTGGAGGAAATTTCCGGATATCACCGGCAGAGCATGTTTCAGTTTGGATAATCGTGTTAAGTTCTCCAGCGTTTGGTGTAATGATGCAGGCTGCAGTGAGGTCATGCCCAACTCCCTCACAGATCCAATTAGGCTTCTCTGAAATTTAATCAACAAATTGGTCGAGGAGTCATGGAGTCGCCACGCGGCTCAAGTTATTCAGGAAACTCCTCCTTCTGCATTCCAGACACGGGAGAAGCCATGTGGAGCTGCTTACAGTACAGCAGTGTTTGTGTGTGCACGTTACAGATGGACTCCCAGAGGTCCGGCGTGGTGGTGGTGGATCGCCTACAGAGACAGATCATTGTCGCTGACTGCCAAGTGTACCTGGCTGTTCTGTCGTTCGTCAAACAGGAACTCTCAGGTGAGTCGGATCAACTCGCAGTCTGGTGAGAAACAGATGGATGAGGTGTTCCAGCTCTGCTGCAGACCTCTCTCACATCAGTCTGTGATGTCCATGGTGCCCAAGACTCTTTGCCATGGGGATCTTTCACATTGGGGGTGATGCCAGTGTTGTTGCCATGGGGATCTTTCACATTGGGGGTGATGCCAGTGTTGTTGCCATGGGAATCTTTCACATTGGGGGTGATGCCAGTGTTGTTGCCATGGGGATCTTTCACATTGGGGGTGATTCCACCTCAGTTGCCAGTGTTGTTGCCATGGGGATCATCCGGGTTGTGAGCTCACTGGGGTACGTCACTGCAGCCCTGGCTGTGGTATGAACCCCTGTCTTCCCTGATCCAGGTGGTTCCCATGGCGATGCCCTCAGGGGTCATTGGTGGAGCAGCTCCTCGTGTGGAAGGATCCCCAAGAAAATTGTGAAAAGACACAAGAATCACGGTACTAGTACCAGCCTGGAAGAAAGAGCCACCAAAAGGGAGATACTAGTGACTTCCCCACTACCACATAATGCACCACATATTTATTTATATGTTTTGATGCCAACATGACAAAATAAAACAAAGTAAAGTAACCAAGAAGTCTCATTGCAACAACATTCCCTCTGCTGGTGTTGTGGGAAAAGATGTTGCAGACTCGGTCGCAGTGACATGGCAGCATTAAGGTTTATTGGAACAATATACAGACAGACAGAGCCACGGCTCATGGTGGTGGGAAGGCCCAATGCAACGTGCATCTTTCACTTATATAGTGCCTTCTATCCAATGAGGGTTACTCTATTTGTGACACCCCCAGTATACTCTCACATTTACCTTACATGGTACATAAAGGCTTCCTTACTAGTGATTACACAATGTCATGAGGCCTGCTGAAATGTCATACTATATTCTTAGATCCACCTGTTGCAGAGGGAACTCTGCAGAGAGAACCAGATAATGCAGATGTATCAACTTGTATTCTATGTAGATATCTTTATCCCCCTACACTGTATAGTAAATTAGATATATTAACTCTGGATTTCTCTTAAAGGAAAAGGATAAAAAGGTTGCAGGTCTTCTACATGGACCCGTTTTTTTACTGGAAAACGTGATTAAAGCCTGAGTAGAGAATTTATAAACCCAGAAAAGCATCTCACTAGCTTTGACTTCCAGCTGTCCTTTATCAGAATATCTGCTGTAGATACACAAATAAAGCTGGAACAATGGAAGTAAAGAAACAAGAGCTCATTTCTGGAATTAAATATGGTTTCTTCCACTAACGCTGAGGACTGAAAGGCATCACCCTCACATCCAGACTGGTTTGTAACAGAAAAACTAAAAGATTCTGGTTTTTCCATCAGTATGACGTAAAGTTCTGATGGCTTTAACTGGTTTCCACTGCTCAAGGCCCCAAAGAGTCACAGTAAAGCTAAGTGAAGGGAAAACCATTAAGGAAATGCAACTGCATAAAGGAATAAAATGCAGATAGGGAAAGAACATGAAAAAAGGGAAATCTAAGAAAATAAAAAGATTTTTCTGACCAAATTTAGAAATTATGTTTTTAATTGTCCTTATAAAAATAATATTTAAAAAAACTCACAAATCACAGTATTTAATACCATTAATGAATATTTTAATTTGAAATTCCTTTTTAATGTGTTGATTAAAACCATGTAATTACAAAACACAAATTCATATTTTTATTGTATTATTATATTTAAAACAGCATTTAAAAATCGATTTTCTTCACAATTTATCACTTCTTATGAAGTTGTGTATTTCTTTTCCAAAGACGCTGCTGCTCCTCCGTACAGCTGCAGATGCTGAACTTCTGATCTGCTGAGACGGTTCTGACATCATCTGTTATGAAAAATCACTGTTTTACTTGAAGAATTAAATAATTGAAGATTTTAATGTTACAACTTAATTCTGCAATTAATTGCAAAACTCAGTTTTGTGCACTTTGTATTGTTTGTGGTCACACATGCTTATCTTTACCATGTGCCCACTACGTGCTGCTGATACTATGTCACTTGTTTTTAGGTCCCACATCCGAACATTTCCACTGCAAACCTCTTTCACAGCATCTTTTCATTTTCATTAACAGCATATATTAAAGGAGGCTGGATTCTCCGTAAAGCGTGGAAGATGTACAATAAATGCCACAGCGACATCAGCCAGCTACAGGACACCTGTCAGCGTAGGTCGCCTGGCAACCATGACACCTTCTCTGCAGACAATGCCAACCACAATGAACCGTTGGAGAATGGCGTGACCGCAGAGGCCCTGGACCGGCTCAAGGGCTCCGTCAGCTTTGGCTATGGCCTCTTCCACCTGTGTATATCAATGGTACCACCACACCTGCTCAAGATCATCAACCTCCTGGGTTTTCCTGGTGACCGTCTGCAGGGCCTGTCCTCTCTCATGTATGCGAGCGAGAGCAAAGACATGAAAGCACCTCTAGCTACGTGAGTACTTTCCAATCTCATCATTTCTTCTACAAGTAAAACAGTCTTACTTTAAAACTAGGAGAACTAAATGTGAACATATAGAAGCCAAAACTAAGCGAACTTGGAATAATGTTGCATCTATTTTATGGTCTTTGTGAGCGGTGTTTACATCTTTATATCCGCTGACCTTATTGGAAACTTTGAATGTGACTTTTGATCCTAATTTCAGAGAGTATGAAGCGTTATCTAACATGTAAATAAAGCAGAATGAATTTAGTTGCACATCTTGTAAATGAATATTGAAGCCATCCATCCATCATCTACACCACTAATTCCAGTTACAAGTAGCAGGAAGCTGGAGCCTATCCCAGTAAACATAGGGTGAGAGGCGTGGTACACCCTGGGCAGGTCGCTAGTCCATGAACTGACTGTAAACGTGTGACGTGAGGAGAGCAGCTGCTGGAGTTTTAGGAGAGGAATGATGTCCCATCCTGGCCTGGTGCAGGATTCTAGCTGCTCTACTGTTCCGGACATTGTTCCTGCATTTCTGCTTTCACAATGATCCAGATGTTTTGTTCTGGTAACAAGTCCAGCTTGCAGGCAGGCTGTTATATGTTTTTTATGAAAAATGTTTTGGGAGTGACTGTTGGGGGGGGGGTGTTAAAATAATAAAGTTTATTTTTTGTTTTTAATGTTTTTAAAATTTAATTTGAATGTTTCACTTATTTCCTCATTTTTAATATTCTAAAAAATACTATGAATTAAATATTAATATTTAATTGTATTTAAAAAACAAATAAATGAACATTTAAATAAAAATATTTAGAAATGGTGGAACAGTTTCAGACTGGTTGGTGCAGAGTCCAGCTTGGGTCAGGCTGGATCCCAGTTCAACGGCTTGTTTTGTTGCTCAGGTTGGCCCTCCTGTGGTACCACACGGTAGTGCTGCCGTTCTTCGCTCTGGATGGCTCCGATACACATGCAGGTCTGATGGAAGCCAAAGCTATTCTCCAGAGAAAGTCGGTTGTGTACCCCAACTCATCCCTCTTCATGTTCTTTAAAGGACGAGTGCAAAGGCTAGAGGTACGTTAGTAAAGAGTTAATGACTTGTAAGCAAAGTTTGACAAGCTTTACATTGTTTGTTTGTATTATCGTTACTGCACATGGTGGCTGAAATAATCTGGTAAAAAACATATATATATTCATCCACCAGCACAGCAGCTTCTGTTAGAGCACACGTAATTAGCATGTGTGTCACAGAATCCATAAGCTCCAACCATCTACCTACACATGCATGTAGTCTGTCTAACATGATTAGCGTTACCTGTGTGTGTGTGTGTGTGTGCTTTCTGTCCACAGTGCCATATCAACAGTGCTTTGGCCTGTTTCCACGATGCATTAGAACTTGCATCAGACCAAAGAGAGATCCAGCATGTGTGTCTCTATGAGATTGGTACGTGTTTTCTCACCAGGTTAGTTGTGACATATTGACCTCTGGCCTCTGCTACAGAGAGGGAATTATCCTCTTTGCCTGTCTTTGTGTCAGGTTGGTGTAGCATGATAGAGATGAATTTTGAAGATGCGTACAGAGCGTTTGAAAGACTGAAGAATGAGTCCCGCTGGTCCCAGTGTTACTATGCCTACTTGACTGGAGGTAAGACCGACGGCACCCACAGATTCCTGTTCTTCTCTGGTGTTTCTTCATGATCTCCTTGGTGCTTCCTCTCAGTGTGTCAGGGTGCTTCAGGAGATCTGGATGGAGCAAGTGGAGTTTTTAAAGATGTGCAGAAGCTGTTTAAGAGAAAAAACAACCAGATAGAGCAGTTTGCTGTCAAAAGGGTTGGAAAAACGTCCCTCACTACACCATTCTGATTTATTTTCCTCTTCTGAAAGATGTCACAAACTTCTCTGTCTGATTTATATCTGCAGGCTGAGAGATTGCGAAAGGTTTCCCCCACCAGAGAGCTATGCATCCTCGGCGTCATCGAAGTGCTTTACCTGTGGAAAGCACTCCCAAACTGCTCCTCATCCAAACTGCAGATAATGAATCAGGGTTAGTGCACCAGGTTACATGATTCAGAGCATAAACACAGCAAGCCAATGTGTAAGAATGACGCCTGATCATTTGCTGTGGTTTGAACTCAGTATTACAGAGTTTAGATGATGCATCTTGCAGAGGCCTGAAACACCTTCTGCTCGGTTCCATTCATAAATGCCACGGAAACATGAGAGATGCTATTCAGGTAACAACGCTGTGAGCAAGCGAGGCTTTCTGCTGCATCTAACTGGGATTTATACTCATCTGGCTTTATTACATTTGTCTGATCCAGTCATTCCAGCTGGCTGCTAGAGATGAATATGGACGACAGATCAACTCATACATTCCGCCTTATGCCGTCTACGAGCTGGGATGCATACTCATCGCAAAACCTGAGGTTTGCATGCAGCATTTCAGATCTTTAATGAAGACATGTTTTGGGATTGCTACTTGTAATAACTGCACTTTCTATCTTAATTCAGACGGTGGGAAAGGGAAGATCATTCCTACTTCAAGCCAAGGTAAAACGATTAGGAATTTGCTGCAATACTTAAAGATTTTCAGCTAATATTTCCAACACTTTTTAGCATCTGCCATCATTTGTTTTGCTTGTTAAAACAATTTAAGTAATACTTGGAATGGAGAGCAAGGAGGAGTTAAATAATGTCTTTCTTTAACCATAACGGGCGTGTGAAATTAATCTTAAGGTATCCAGAATTTAACTGGACTTCAGGTTTTCTGTTTTTTTTTTTTTTCAGAGCAGAGCAAAAAAGGACTATTTTAGGTTTAAACTCGGAGGAGTTTACCCAGATTACCCGACAAATTTAATGTTAAGGAGGTTCGATTAGTTTGAAGCAAGAATACAACCAAAACTTGCACGGCAGTGGATTTAAGGCTAGGAGATAAAAGATCCAGTTATAAATCACATGTTCTCTTTTTCCACATAAAGATATTTCTAGATACTAATGCTTTAATAATGTTGGTAACGTTTAGCTCAGAGACCAAAACGACAAACATTTCTGTTTGATCTGTTTATCTTTACATTGCCAACTGATGCAAGGCACCAATCTGTGAATGCTAGTGTTTGTTTCCTATGGCACTAAAGACAAACCTCATGAAACACAATGTCTGTTATTTCAGCCTGGAATATAATTATAGATTTGGTTATATTTTCTACAGACGCTGAACCATAATGAATCTTATTCCTTTGAATAAACGAATCACATTTCAGTTCTTAAACCTTTAGAAAAGTAGCCATTTTTTCTGAAAACTGTTTTTTTTGCCAACAAACTAAATAATTGAATATGTTTTTGTTGTTTGTACTTTGTTTTAAAATGTTTCAGGAGGATTTTACAGGCTACGACTTTGAAAACCGACTTCATGTTCGCATCCATTCAGCCTTGGCTTCGTTGAAGGAAGTGGTGCCTCAGTAATTCCAGGAAGGGAACCTTTCATGAGCTGAGCTTGCACAAAGTTTAAAGCTACACAGTCACCGTTAAACCTCTGGGCTTTTCTTTCCTGAATCAGTTTATGTGTTTGTCACTTTACCCAGTCACACTGATAAAGCGGTGCCATCTCTGTGCATTTTCTACAACAATACACACACATTACATATTGACACACAGTTTATATAGGGGCTGTGAAGTTTAATAATCTTTCTTTACATTTCAAAAGTTAAACTGTTGCAGATGCCTCTTGTAAACTAATCACAGGTGTAATTGTAAATTAGTTTGAATTACTTCTGGCAAGCATTTTTATTACATAACTAATTGAACTGTAAGCAGTGATGGAAAAAAATTATAATTTGGCAACTTTCAAAGGATGTTTTATAAATGCTTTGCTAACAGTCTACCCTCCGTTTTCTGGTTTTAGTCTAAGCTAAGCCAAACTATCCACCAGTGTGGTCATGCTCTACTTTCTGTAGGGTGTAAACCTGTTAAATAATCGTTTCATAAGCACTGAGACTGTTAGCTGAGATGTGAATAACAATCTGAATAGATATGGCAGCTTTGGATGTTATTGAGGGTGCTTAGGAAGTGCTTCGCTGTCTCGCGCCCCCCATTTCTTGATATTGTGCTACGTTAAGCTAGTCACCACTGTAATCATATCCAAGTTTAGCTACTGCTAGGCGCAAACCTGTCAAATACTTTGTTTCTGACACTATAAGGTGTGATATAAATAAAAATAATGAAATAAATATATAAACTTTGGATATAGAGAGGGTGTTTTAGAAGCTATCTCTCTTCCCGTTTCCTGTTTCTGTGCTAATCTAGGCTAACACACAATACACCTTTCTGGATGCACAGAGATGAAACTGCTAAAAACTTCAGTAACAGACTAAATTACATTTAAATTCTCAGCTGAGTGTACTTTAAAATGTTTTCCTCACTGTTATGTGTTTAATGGTTTGTAACATCTTTAACTTGCGTATTTGGAGGCTTTTATTTAAGCTTCTGTTTGAGAGAAATTCAGCACAGAAAATGATTTTAGAGGATTTCTCTTAACAAAAATGATACAAAAACAAAACAGACACTTAAATTTATTCTCACTTCATAAAATATGCTTGGCTAACGGCAGTTCTTCATCACATAAAATGGAATATAATTAAACATGCTTAAATCTTGGTAAATATCAGGTTTTATTTTTACTTTTCATGGGATTCAGTTGTTAGAAATGTTTTTTATAATTGGGATTCTTTGGACAAAGAGAAGGATCTTGTACATTATCCTTTTAGATAGTTTTAGCCAATACTTGCACAGCTATCATGAATTGTGTTAAGTCCAGTGTCATAAAGTAGATGTGGATAATTCCTGCCATTTCCTCCTTGTGTGAGAAAAATACAAATCAGAATATAAGGTAAGCATTTCCAAACACAAAGTGGTCCAAAAGAGACAGTCTGCACGAGTTCTCTCTTATGTTCACGTTTTCTCCTGTGTACCTGAGCTCTGTACATCTTGATTAAATTCCAAAATGTACTTTTTTTTGGATTAAATCCATTGTAATCGCTTTTAGTCTCAGTGGAAAGAGACAGATTAACTACTCATCACTGGTCAGTAAAACCTCACAGAGCCCTTAGAGTGTGTTTTAACATTTATTAAACAGGTTGGCACAGACCTGTGCAATATGCATGGCATGGCTGGGTAAAAGTGGCTTTTAAACTGTACTGAAGTCAAATGTACTGTTATGTCCGTTCCTGGATTTACATTGAACAGAACATATCGGTACTTCCTGTACTGTAATGTTCCCTCTGGAAATATGCTGCTAAATGTCAGCAATGTATTACTACGGATTTATTTTAACAGCGTTTCAGTAACGGGGCTTTTGATTACGTTTATGGAAGATCTATTCTACAGGCATTATCTATGCTGCCATGTTTTCAGCCGTGTTACCAGGATAATTCAGTACTGGGAAAAAGATTTTGGGGAGCATAATTTTAAAAACCTTTCTAAACTGTTTCAAGCTGTACGTATAACATTTTTAGTGCAGCGTCTCTTTTATTAACAAGCATCCAAGCAATATAAGCAAACCATGGACAATGTGTTGTATTTACAAAGGCTTTCTACGATGGCTGGTACCGTGTTTTTGTGGACTTATGGGTTTATTTTTCTCACACTGATCTATTAAGCTTGTCATCTCTTGTGACTGTGATGGATGTAAACTGTGGTAAATATTGAAGTGGCTGCTGTGCAGGCAGTCTGTGCAATGAAAGCAATGTTACAGCAAAATATCAATAAGATGTTACCTACCTGCTGTACCAAACACCTCTGTCACTAAACAATTTGTCATGAAATTGTGATTATTATTAAAATTGAAGCTATAAATTGAGGCAATGATGTTCCCATGTGTCACTAAACTGGACAATAAATTGTTATCCATCAGTCTGGGCAAATATTTGGTGTGTCTGTGTAACGTTAGAGGGAATCATACCTACCTGTAGTTTGTAATGCCTGCATTAAACCTGGAATCCAGAAATTACTGTAAGTTTTGGAAGAATGGGGAAACACTCGTGTGGGTATCTTCTTCTGGAACCACTGGGATGGTCCACTGAGAAAGCCAGAGACAGGTTTCAGCTTGCATCTCTGCCAGGTTTGTTGTGCATGGCAGCACCTGTCAGGGTCTTTTGGTTTCCTGTAACGTGATCCATCCTGATTTTTGTCTCCAGCAGGGGGTGCTTTTCTCACAGACATCTGCCAGACTGTGATGTGAGGATACTCATTAACACAAGCACAGCTTTACCACACCTTTTTCCCACATCATCACATAAAAATGGCGGCAGAGGCACTTGGTATGTTTTTCTCATGTCGTTTGGGATGCCAGGGGAGAGCCTTTTCCTTTTCACTCAGCTTTCTCTTTACCTCAGATTGATGCATCACAGCACTACTCAGCCTGGTCTCATGATCTTTTTACCCCTATCTCATAAACAAAGCCTTTCACGTACCTGCAGTCTGCTGTATTCTATGTTAGATGTTTAGGCTCTGCTCAAGATGGGAAACATGATGCCTCCTTTATTGTGCAGAAGTTCTGTCATACAAATGAAATCAGTGTAAAAAACTGAGTCCAGGACCAGGTCTGACCTACTGCTGTCAAAATTCAGGTTATATAGTCATCAACAGCAACAGACCTGTTGCATTTACTTCAGATAAAAGCCCCAACAGAACCTTTCCTCGTTTTTCTCTGACTACAACACCAACTGCAATCCATCCATTTTCTACCGCTTTTTCCCTGAATGGGGTCGCGGGGGGGCTGGAGCCAATCCCAGTTCACAACAGGCGAGAGGCGGGGTACACCCTGGACAGGTCGCCAGTCCATCCCAACTGCAATCACTTTCCCGTAATGGAGGCTTAACATGGTATCTGGCTCTGATTCCTGAGGGAGCAGACAGTTTAAAGTCAGCACACCCTGCCTGATCCTCCTGTATTCCAACATTAAAACTCTGAGCTTCTGACTCGTTTCGATGGCACTCCATCATCTACAACCCTAAAAACATAAACATGAGTCTTTTTGCATCCTAAGGTGTCTCCATTCAGCACTCACCAGTAGAAATGGTCTGTTATGTGGATCTTTCACTGGATGTGAGAGTTTCTGTTCTCCAGGAGGACCAAGGCGGATTCCCCTGAACCCCTTCACATGAAAAGGCCTTCAGCAACAGATCTGATCACTTCTGTGTGCTGTGAAGGTTTAACAGTAGGAGCTTGTGTTGTTGACATTGTGATGAAGACCAAACTCTTGTGTCTGTTGTTGAACGTTCAGGGTGGGGGCTCTGCTCTCCACGCTCTGAAAGACACACCGAGAGCGTCTCTTTAAGAAAACATGTCTGTCACAAGGCTTAAGGCAACAGCTCACTCAGCCAATAAATTATTCAGGGTCCTGTGCCACTGAATTTAGACATGGCAGAGCAGAGCTGGAAAGCTGGACAAAAACAATATGTCTCTGCCTCACTGGCACACCTAAATGATAAACACGTGCACCAGAGCTATTCAGCTCGGCCCTACATGAGCCGCAGCTCTGCAGGTTTTCAGCGTATCCCGGCACCAACACGCCTGACTGAGATTAATGAGTCATTGTGCACAACTTCATTGGCTGTTTGATGCATTTAATTTGGTGCATGTGTGATGAAGCAGACATTGAAAACTGCAGGGCTGCGGCCCTCGTGGGACCGAGCTGAACAGTACTAGGTTGTGTACAGAAGTTCTTATCTATACAACATGATTAATGTGAGTTACATCAGTTTTATCCCTTTTTTCTCTGTGGTGCAGGAAAAAGGATGTTTGTAGCATTTTTCAGTGTGTGCGTAAATGGTTAATGCTGATTAATTAAATAAAGCATCAAAGAGACAAAGAGGACACGGGAACAGTCCGGGTAACTCATCAGTTAAATGTGTGAGAGTCGGAGAGAGAGAGCAAGAGGAGTGGCAAGACTAAGCAAAGAGCAAGGTCACAAACACACTTGCATTGTGTTTCACTGAGTCTGAAACCCGAGCAGCCGATGCATCCTACCAGCAGATACACAGTTCCTCTCCTCCAGCCTGTTCCCGAGCCTCTTTAGAAACACCCTGCAAAGCATTTACAGTGGAGAAGGGGTTAAATGTTTAAGCTGCTGCAGCATCTGCGAGGGAAGCTGCTGTGTGTGATGAAATCTCTGATTCAGCACCGCTTACTGTGAAAAATCGCCCTTGAGAACATTTATTTTATTTAACCGTATTTACCAAACAGATGCTTGAGATCATGATGTCTTTATGAGCACAGCCTGGCCAACATGGCAGCAGTGACCACCGGATGGGGCAGGGGGTTGTTTATTTCAGCTTCAGGACAGAACTCAGTAAGAATACTGTATTTATGGTGGGACTCTTGCTTATAAAAGCAGAAAGTATTCCTTTAAAAAAGTGGATAAAATCTTGTTGTGTTTCATACGTGGACACAGAGAAGCACTGACACATCTCTGCAGGCCGCTCAGAGCTTCTCTAACTGTTCTGATCAGTTTACTGTAGAAAAGCCATTTTCACTGATTTCTAATTAGCTCACAATCACAAATTAAAGTCTGCTGATATGTTGTGGACATAAACCTTACATATTGATTAACAATATGTTATTTTTCATCTCTCATTTGCTAATGATCTCTTATATGAGTCATTTCTAACCACATCTCACTCACATTCTGCATGATCTCCTTCTGAGTGCTGATGTAATAACTAATGTGATATTACTGAGTAATCCCTCCCCCTGCCGTCTCCCGGGGACTGCCTCGCCTTCCACTTTTAAAGCTCTGCTCTGCTGTCATGTTTCAAAATGTCTTTGTACTGGCAAAGTGCAGGCGTGGTCAAACCATCCAAACCAGTAGCGTTGCATGTTGGTAAGACAGTCTCACGGTCCTGATGCTGCACACGCTGCATCACTCTTCTGGTTGCAGACTCTTTACACAACTAAACCATGGTTAGGAAATTTTGATATTAATCTTGTTTTTTAATTAATTACATTTGTGTTAAAAAGTGTTTTATGTTTATTTCAGTTGTAAGGGAGCCTTGCTCTTTGTATATGTCAGCAGCAGATAATCAAACCCATTATGGCCACTATAGGTCTACAGGATTGGACCTTATTTTTCCTCAAGAACTGCATCATTTCTGTGTCATAGATTCAACAATGTGTTGGAAACTTTCTTCAGATCATCACACAGTTGCTGCATATCCAGACTCCCGTTCCACCACGTCCTAAAGCTGCTCTGTAGGATGTAGATGTGACTGTGGAGGCCGTTGGAGTGCAGTGAGTCATCATCATGATGAAGAAAGCAGGTGGAGATGATGTGAGCTTTGTGACATGGTGCATCATCCTGCTGGAAGCATCCATCAGAAGATGATATGTTTGCGTTAACAAACAGAACAGGTGAAGCTGATATAGTGGATGTTAGTCTCAATGTCCCATTAACATCCATGTAGCTGCTTCATTATCAGGATCCAGGAACTGGGTATGCTGGGATATTCAATCAATACCAGATGAATGTTCCTGCTATGACAACAAACAAACATATCATAGGCTATTACAATACATTTGTTCTTAAGAGAGCACTAGAAACGTGCTCATACATCCAGGAACAACAAAAATCTTAATGTTTATTGTTTTGTTTGTTTCCTGCCAGTTAAAGATGCTCCCTGAACTTTACTCTGAGTTTGATCAGCTCCATCATTTGTTCCGGTTTGTCTCCTTCCAGCTTGGTGTCCCTGCTTTGACCCAGTAAAACTTACTAATAATACAGCATGTGTCGCGCGCGCACAGGTTTATCAGGACGTATATTTACGTGATCTGTTGCTTTCAGCTCCAAATCAAAGGATTGAATTTCAGCAGCTTTTCAGTGTGCTAAGCGGGATCCTAATCTTCCTCCCGCCCCTCCCTCCTCTACCTCTCTTACTGCATTGATGTTGCCTCCCTCGGTGGTGACGTCACCGGCTCGGTGGCGCTCGAGCATCCTTACCAAACACTGGGAGACATCAGAGCCATTTTGACCGCTTGGCTTTAGGGTGGGAGAAAACCAAAAAAGAAAACAAGCGGCTGACCATCTTCCATCTTCCCTCCTCTCCTACAGTCCGATGCGGGGCGGAGGAGAGGGCCGTTAGGAGGGTTAGAGGCGGAAATTCAGCCTGAGCGCGCGGAGGGGTGCCAGCACAGACCGGGAGGAGAGCAGCCGAGGTGGAGGAGGTATCCGCCGGGTTTGGACATTAAACCACAAGCACGACAAACAAGACGTCACAAGCAGCACGGAGGTAGGAGAGTATTTGTTTCCCTGTGGTGGTTGTTTTGGGTAAAAGCAGCTTAAATGAGCGCGGTATTTAGCGTGGTGTTACATCTCCTGGGAGGAGATGTGCAAAGGGTGCGGCAGATGGAAACAGCCGCTGAATGACACCAAGTTTATGACTGACACAGCTCCTGTGGGCTTACAATGATCTTCTAACGACTCTTTTTTGATCTCTTTCTCATTTTAACACAAAATAAGGAGCGTTTGAGATATTTTAGCTAGAATAGAAGGATAAAGCAAATAACCAGCGAGGTGTGTTTCTTCTATAAGCAGTCATGTATTTGTACTTTTAGGCTCACACAGGCCTTCAAACGTCACGGTTTATATAAAGTATGTCATCACAAAATGCCAGAAATGAAAAATAAGCAGAAAATAACTAAATGTGGAGCTAAGCTCTGGGTTATTCTGGTTTAAATGTATTAAATAGTGGTCATCTTTCAGTGCATGGGTCAAATTTATCTTGTTACTGGGAAAATGGTGTCTGCCCAGGTGAGCTGCACCATCACCTGACTGGGTCTGAGCAGACTCTGTGTTTCTGATGAGGAAGTGTTTACATGTGGGATCATGTTTTACAGTGCTGCGTACTTAAACGTGGATTTAACCCCTATTACTTTCATTTGAATACAGAAAGAAACATGAACTTATGACTAATCTTATACTAATAATATGTCCTCTATGTGTCTGATATTATTTTTATAACCAGATAAATGTAGCCTTTGCTGTAAATGTTTAATAAAGCAGAGTGACACAGCACATTTACACTGACACCTCAGTCACAGCTTTGAGCCCTATAAGAAACCCCAACATTAGCTCAAAGCTTGTGCATTAAGATCAGTCAACATAACCTCGACCTAGACATAACATAGACCTACAGCACTGACAGTTCAATATAGTAGCATATTAGTGAAAGCATGAACAGATTTTAATGATGAGTCATGGTTCCTGTAATATGAGTCTGAGTGGCATGGCAGGTAGCTGATGGTGAGACGGCGCTGCTCGGAGCCAGGTCCTGGATTTGTGGCTGGTTCCAGTGCCATTGTCACCCAGAGAGATATCCTGACATTTAGCTGCTGCTGCACTTCTTTTGTTGCCCGCTAGCTTTATTATCCATTTCCCTTGGCTGCAGCTGACCATGCATGGTCTCATGCACGTCGCAGCCCTGCCCTCCTCTATTGTCCTCATCACATCAACCGCAAGAAAGGTTGTGTTTGTTTTTTAGAAATGTAAAAATGAGACGTTGCTTTTGTAACGAGGCATGATGTGACAGACCGGCTGTGGGGATGTAGTTCCTATTACAGTTTGTCTCCTTTGGTTTGGCTCATTTCTTGAGACAGAAATGATATTTTGCAAACTAAGATCACAAACAGGCTTTCCATTCAGCACAACACCGTAGCTCACTTCACTCATTGTTACTCACACTTCAGAACTAAATCCCATATAAATCCTCATCGCCACCAGAATGGAAACATCTTTTTTTCTTATTTAGCTTCGTTGTTGAAACAGACCAGACGTTCTCAACAATTTTGGTGGTTTTGCCAAAATTGTGTGGCTGGTTCAGTAGAACACGTGGTTCTGCAAAATCTTATATCTCTTCCAAAACAATCAAATCCATTGTAAGCAATATGCAATGTTTCAAAACTAAATTCCCATCTAATAAAGTCAGTCCCCCCAAAAAAGCATTTGGGCTTGTCTCAAACACTCTGACACTCGTCTCCACCTCTCGGTCTGAGCCCAGGCCTTCATTGACAATGATTACTGTATTACGTTTTCTGTCTAGTTAACAGAATATAAAACAGAAAAAAGAGGAATGTAAGAAAAGTTTTCCATCACACATTGCACTCATACTGCTATTATTATTCACACACATACACACACACACACACACACACACACCCACGCACACACACACACACACACACACACACACACACACACACACACACAC
>JBAMHV010000015.1:24128104-24138182 GCA_037177535.1 Pseudomugil gertrudae | reverse complement strand
GAACCCCAAATAGACCCCCGATGTGCTTATCGGTGTGTGAGGTGAAAAAAAAAAAAAACATGTAAGTCGCTTTGGATAAAAAAAGCGTCTGCCAAATGACTATATATATATATATATATATATATATATATATATATAAAATAAAGGCACCTGGGCTTCTTCTTCTTGGTTCTTGAAGATATTTTATGTTCTAAAGGATTTTTCACTTCCAACTAGGCCAAAAAAGTCATGTCATTTGTAACGGGTATGTTGGAGCTGGGAAAAGTCTGAAACCTGCAGGAAAGTGCCTACCGAGGACATGCTGAGGTTTCCGTCTATGTGTAAAAGGAACTAGACATGTTTGGGTCACATGGTCATTACCTTCTGTGAATTGCTTACCTACCTGACAAAACTGTTGTGGTCCAACGTGTGACTGGTGAGACATCCTGGAGAAGAGCTTTGGGGGTGCTGGGGGATACAGGTGATCACATTTCATACTGGTGGGTCGTAACAAGGTGGCCAGTTGAGCAAAAACAAAAGGAAGCTCCAGAAAAGCAACATTACTCTCCAGTGATGCTGTGCTCTGCATCATTATCCTGTTGAGAGACCCAGTAAGGTCAGGGGACCTCAGTCAGAAGGAATGAATCTGCAACATTTTCTCACAGCCAGCAGCAGTCTGGACAACCTGAAGCTCCATCTTATCAGTGAAGGACCCCAGATCGTGATGGTGCCTCCCCCTGTGACATGTGAAAAACCTCTCTGGTGGGATCTCCTTGTTACCCCCAGTAATGTATCGGAGAACAAACCGTTCATCTAGCTTTAAGTGTCACATGATTTGTGATTTGGCGTGAAGAGAGACTGTTGAAGAGGATTTTTGTTCTTAAAGCCCCTCTCTCACAGATATAATTTTTACAAGCCTTAATTTGCATCTAGCATCAACCTGGATTCTCCAGCTCGGCACAAGTGAAATTGTACCAGGATCTCTTAAGAAGTTTAAATAACCATGTTACGTGATGGTGCTTTGCTTGTGCAACGCAGCAATCCCACATTCTACCATGTGTGTACCACCAGGAGGACGAGGCAGAAAAAAGAAGATATGGGTAAAGCCCAATCTTTTTCTTAAACTGATCAGCTCATGAACAACCGGTTCCAGATTAAACTGATGAATCATCCCGTTTATTTTTTCACACTTGCTCCTTTTTCTTCTTTTTGCATTTTAAAGCTCTGCTCGCAACCTGGTGCACCTGAAACCACCTCCTCCATCCGGAGATGACTTTTCCAGTTTAAATCCAGTCCACCTATCTGAAACCATCCATCCATTTTCTACCGCTTTTCCCTGAACAGGGTCGCGGGGGGTCTGGAGCCAATCCCAGCTCACAACGGGCGAGAGGCAGGGTACATCCTGGACAGGTCGCCAGTCCATCACAGGGCCCTATCTGAAACCATTTACCCATAATCCTGTCCTTTATCCTTAAGCTGCAGGTGGACCTCTGAATCTCGATGTGTGCTCCTGTGTTTATGATGCAGATCTGTGGTTTCCTTTGTGCACATCTGCACATAACGCTGAGTTAGAAGTGGAGAAATATCTTCAAGAACCACAAAAAAGACATCCAGCGGCCTTCATTCAAGCTTGTTGGCATACCATGAGAGGCTAGACAAACACTTTTATCACAGGATTTTCTTCCTTTCGCCTTCATTCCTACGCAGACCTGCTTCAAAGCAGACACTTAAGGTTAATAACCCGGTTGCCACGGTTACGTCTCCTCAGCTGTTCACAAATGCAGCAGACACGATGCAGATTTTCTGCTTTCCTTTCATAATGACACTCCAGAGTAAACATTTCTGGGTTTTATGTTTTTGCTTTGTGTATTTTTTATCTCATATGAACTGAATACTTGTTTTATCTCTGCTTTGTTGTTGTTTTTCATAAAAGAACTAATTGCTTCCTGCTCAGAGGTTGGTTTGAGCCTTACTTTCCTGTTTACTGAAACGTGTCTGAATCGGAAGAAGAGTAATTTAGCTTTTACTTTCCAAAGCACTGACACATTTCATGGTTCATATTGACATCTGATTTGCATAACACATGGAGCCACAGTGACATGTTCTCACCGTGCGTCGTGACCTCAATAAGTATGAAATTATTCATATGGACATGCAAAGTGGAAGACTCAAAATCTTAAGATGAAAGAGCTGGTTTCTGCTGCAGCTGTCTCTTTTAGGCATGCCAGAGCACAAGTCTTTTCCTTTTGACCCTTCTTTTGTCAATTTTTTTACTTGAATACATCTAATGATGGCGTGGTCTCTATTTTAAAGTACTACTTAATCCACGAGGTGCGCTTTGATTTTTGATGTCATTCGTTGTTTTTTAGTTGTTGGCAGTTTTTTCCTTCCAGCTGGGCCATGTTCAGTATGATAATTTCTGTTCCATCTGCTTTTGATTCCTTTGAGTCGACAATTTGAAGCATTTTTTTTCACCTTTTATGTCCTGAGCATGCCTTATTTGCACCTCACCAATCTTGTCATAAGTCTCCCTTTCTACACTCTCCACCCTTAAATGTCTATCCCTTCAGGCCTGTGGAAAACAATCAAGTAGTGTAGTTTAAAGATAGAAACATGTTATATGTATTTTCAAAAACAGATATGGTCTGTCCCAATTCCCTAAATTATATTCAAATTTAAGAGTAATAAAAAAAGTGCCTCGAGGACCCAGTCTGGTTTCATTAGGTCAGTTTAGAGTTAGGTTTTCCCACTGAGGCACGTTAGTGATGCAGCAGCACATAAGTCATAGAAAACATTTACTTTCCAGCTGAGAGCTGGTTTCCAGTATTTTAGTACCATATGCCCTCACACACATGCTCCTTAGCCTCACCAAGGCTTCATCAGGCCAGTTCAAAAGTCTAGCGATGCTGCATGTGACCCATAACTGTCTTGATTATATAATAATAAGCCCTATAAAGCAATAGTAAAGGGCAGCCATGGCCGTCGCAAGAGCAGTCCCAGCTTCTATTTGGTTGCTTTGCAGCTCTGTGTTCTGTTGTCCAGTCCAGTGAAAGTTATAAAAACAGTCCTCAGCTTGTTTGTTTATAATGTTTCTCTTTGCACAGGGCTTTTGTTTACCTGAGCAACCTGCTGTACCCGGTCCCGCTCGTTCACCGGGTGGCCATCGTCAGTGAGAAGGGAGAGGTAAGGGGCTTCCTCCGGGTGGCAGTGCAAGCCATATCAGGTAAGGCTAAGGTCCTCTGTGTCATCTTTGCTTTAAAACAACATCATGCCGTCAATAAGACAAGCTGGGTGTGACTTCTGGAGGGAATGAAGTGAAGGTGCTTTATGTTTCCCTCCAGCGGACGAGGAAGCTCCTGACTACGGCTCGGGAGTGAGGCAGTCAGGGACAGCCAAAATCTCGTTTGAGGATCAGCAATATGAAAAGGTGGAGAAATAACAAAGACTTAGATGATTAAACCTCCCGTACTTGCTGGCTTACTGGTCTTTTTCCTGCATCTGCAGTTCCAGTCAGAGTCCTGCTCTGCTGGACTGTCCCGTACTGGGATTTCCCAGGAGGAACTTCGGATTGTGGAGGGCGAGGGGCAAAATGCAGAAATGGGGCCATCAGCTGATGAGGTCAACAACAACACGGGTAACTCTATGAGTGAATGGATTCATGTCTGTCTATGCGTGTCAGTGGTGTCCGTTAGCATCATGACACATGTAGATAGCAGAATCATCCCAGTCTGAGAAGCAGTTCAGCAATCTCCAGTAGAGCAGAGGGATGATATTCCTGGTCAGACATATGCTATGCTCCTCTGGATTATGAGGACAAACTTCAGCCTGCATGTCTCTTGTTTATGTGTTCCTCACAGCTGGTTCAGATGAGCTGGAGAGTCCGCTAAAAGCTGGGCTGGATGGAGCGTTGGATACAACCCTGGATCACCTGAGGATTGGTGAGCTTTTCACCTTCAGGGTGACTGTGCTGCAGGCCTCCAGCATCTCTGCAGAATATGCGGATATCTTCTGTCAATTCAAGTAAGAAGGGATTCCTTTTAGGCAATAAGTCATTTGTTAATAAGACTGATATTTTTAAACCTGGGTTATTTTTCTGGTTTCAGTTTCATCCACCGCCACGACGAGGCCTTCTCCACTGAACCTCTGAAAAACACAGGCCTCGGCCCTCCGCTTGGCTTCTACCACGTGCAGAATGTGAGAAGCATCTGAATAAACCTGCTTATGTTTGCTGGTCCAGTATATTATTGATCATATGCTGCTTTGCAGATTGCTGTGGAAGTCACTAAGTCTTTCGTGGACTACATAAAGACCCAGCCAATTGTGTTTGAGGTGTTTGGACATTACCAAAAACAGCCTTTTCTTCCTCTTTGTAAAGACGTAATGAGGTACCGTGTCTGCTTATTATTTCATTTAATACCAATTCCAGTCATTAACGTAGCTGTGTTTTCATAATTGCATGCGATTGTGTGTTGCATCCAGTCCTCTTCGCCCTTGCAGAAGACAGTTCCCACGAGTGATGCCGCTGTCCAAACCAGGTAATAAAGTCTGGGCTGGAGTTGCTTTACTTCATCTCTTCTCTTTATTCATGTTGCACATTTTGCATGTTGTCTTTTTATGCTGGCAAGTCATGTCATCTTAGCTTCATGTTGTTGGGTGTGAGCAGTGGATTCTGAAACCTCACCGGATCGGGAGAAGTCACTGGAGCTGATCCGATACCTGGTCCCAGATGTGTTCAATGGGGCACTAGTGGACTCGCTGTCAGGCCATGCTCTGTCTGCTGCTGGCTTGGCTGCTTCCTTCCTACTGGAAGCAAACGACCGAGCTCAGCTGCCTGCACCGCCCATCTCTATCTGTTCAGTCATTAAAGCTCAGAATCCGGGTTGGTCATTGTGGTCAGATCCAAGAGAATCCTGCAACAGGAAAGCTTTTCTTATATCAAGTACTTATCTTGGTTTAGGACAGAACTAAATAGGTGTTCATTTTGTGGAGGCTAAAAATCATTAATGAATCCCTCAAGAAATCATCTTGTGTACAAAACATAAAGATGTATACGCTTTTACTTTACTGTAGTTGGTATCAGAACTCAATAAAACTGTATAACAGTGCATTTATTTGATATAAAAAGAGTTTATCTGTGTCAGGGTTCTAGAGTTGGATTGACTCTGGTGCACCGTGTGTTTGCTGTTGACCTACGTGGTGAATTGTCCTTCCACTTCCTTCTTTAAGCTTCTTTTGAACTCCATCACAATGCCTTGTTCCACAGAAGATCATATAAAACAAATCATTAAGCATAGAAACTAAGTAAAATAAGGAAACTTCTTCAGTTGACCTTTTTTACTCTTTGATAACACAAGTCGGTGTTGTGTTATACTTGGTTGGAAGCCCGATTGGTCGCTTTTACATCCAGGTAGAGCTGGTAACCATGAGCAACACAGTTAAACAAGTTACCTCTAATTTTCTTTCGTTGGTATCTTTATTTATCTTTATTTTAACATGTTAACACACAAATAAATAAATAAAGATGCTCAGAACTGAGCAGAAATGCACACTACCCGTACATTTAGCAGTGTTTCTCATTGTAAAGAAGCACAACCCGTAGAAGTAATACCTGGATATAAAAGTGGCTAACTAAACTTTCCAACTACATGATACACGAGCTGGTATATTAAAGGGGAGAAATCATCAATAAAATAATAATTTCATCCACTTTAATGTTAAGTTTACATGTATTTACACACATATATACATATATTTATATTAACTTTATTCTGTCTTATTCTATTATTTCTAAATAATAATGAATTATAACTTTATTAAATTGACTAAATTGATTTAACAGCTTCTAAATTTGACTCATCAGTAGAGTTACTTAAGAGCAGCCAGCTACCATATATTGTGGAGCATCTGGGGGTGGTCCATCTGTGTGGCATAACGAGAGCTCAAACCTGGGACCTCCATACCTCAAGTTATGGGGTCATATTCATTGGTTATTTAAAAACTAGAGAAAACATCCAGTCTAATTTCAGGGTGCAGGTATAATTGTTACAGAAATAACTAAAAGTTTTATTGTAACAATTTGTGGTAAGAAAATTAGCTTTGAAAGCTTCTCTATGTTATGTGACACCTATGCTTTTTTTTTTACTTAAATAGATGATTTATCCAGAAAAAAAGAATAATCACAGTGTAGCTACCACAGGTTTACCTAGTTGTGCTTTACTTCTGCTTGTTCTACAGGCTGCATGTGGGTTTATACGTATGTGCTCACTACATCTGAACTGAAGTTAGAGAAGTGCTGTTACTTCATCAGTCAGTCTAAACTTTGTCTTTTTAAAGCTGTGTGATGAGTTTCTACCTCGTGGAAGGGATTATTCAGTCTGTGTGCTTTCTACCTACATTTTCCTGAGGCTGTATTTATCTTTGTAGTAATTTTTTTGCAAATCTATTGAAGGAAATCAGCTCCATGAACAGAACTGAGTGGTTCCTCTGTTTCCTACATCCCTGATCTCCTGTCTTCTTCCCTTTTTCTTTCCTGTGTAGGGTGGCTAGCTGATAGCTTCCCGCTAGTTGTTAGCTTACTGTGGGTTTTCCTGTGTAACATCTCTAAAACTCTTTTGACACAGTTCCTGCCACCAAGCTGAAGACTGTGACCCGTCCACAAGCAGGACCCTGCCACCGTAAATATGATCTCATGGTATTCTTTGAAATCTGCGAACTTGAGGCCAACGGAGAGTGAGTATTGGTGGTATCTCCCTAAGCATCCCTAATACTTATGGAATAACAGAGTAGATGAATGAGACCTGTTTTTATCACAGCTACATTCCTGCAGCTGTGGACCACAGAGGAGGAATGCCATGCCATGGCACATTCTTACTGCACCAGGTATGTCGGTCCCACACTGAACAAATATATCAGGAATATTTGTCTCATTTTTCCACAGAAGACCATTAAACTGTATTTGCTTCACCTCCAGGGCCTCCAGAGAAGAATCACTGTCACCATTGTACATGAATCTGGAGGCGACATGGCATGGAATGACATCCGTGAGCTTGTTGTGGGTAGGTTTCATTTTCAGACTTTATAACCATAAAGACAAACATTTTTTAAAATAAAATTAAAAGCTGTGTTTTCACTGTGGCACTTTCAACCTCCCAGGGCGTCTTCGTACCACCCCCGAATCTGATGAGACCATCATTGACCCCAATATTCTGTCTCTTAACATCTTGTCTGCTGGCTACGTGAGGCCCTTGCATGATGACAGGTGTGTTTCGCCTCACACATTTGATTCAAAGGAATAATTTTAATTCAAAGACTGCCTATTAAATATCCCAATATGCTCCATAAATAATGGCTGCAGTAGCTTGGCTGAGCTTTGGAAACCACAGCGCCATGTGGCTCTGATTTCTGTTAATAACAGTTTCGTTTGTTGGCCTCACTTTATATAACTGCTGAGGAAGCTTCTGCACAGAAACAAGGCACAAAGGAAAAGCATGGCATGTTGCACAAGCCGTACTTGGCTACAAAACAAAACAAAATCAATCAAAAGCATGCCAGCACACGCAGAATCTCAGGAAGCTTATGTTCTTGTCTTTTTCTCTTTTGTGTGCTGGAATCCAGCTCACTCTCTTTAATTTAGGCTGATCCCATTCAGTGACCAAACCACAGCGAAGCAGCTCTTCCCGCTGTTACAGTGGATATAAGAAGTGTTCACACCCCACAAAAAGTGTTTTTAAAACTTTAATCATCTTTAGTGTGATCATCAACCTGTACAGTTTAACTGGAAAGGAACACGTTAGGAGAAGAAAGTATAATAAGCTGGTTGCGTGAGTATAAACTAACACTCCATGAAGCAGTGTTTGATTGAATGACAGGCCTCTTGGGTAGGAGTCTATCAAAATGGAGCATTCGCCCAGTTCCCCATAAACTGGCTTTCAGAAATGTTAGAAAGCTTTCTGGTAGACAGCTGTTCAGAATGTCATTTTTCTGGTGAAATGGATCCTTTATTGGTTTCAACAGTCTCAGGTTGTGGATAAGATAAGCAACCCCAAAGCATGAAGCTGGCACCACCATGCTTCATTTGTAGCACCTCGGTCTCGTCACAGCAGAACACATGTTGTTCCTCATGTTATCAGAGACATGGTGGATTTTTGTTTTCAAATTGTTTTTTTTTCTTCCAGAAAAGGAATCAATCCTCTACCCGAGCCTGTAGTCCAGATAGATGAGAAAAAATGAAAGATTTTTGTCACAACTTTCCAGAACTTGCTCCTTCAGTGTTGCTGCAGGTCTTTTGGAAAACTACCTGACCAGTTTTCACCTGGTCTTTTCTCACTTTTGGGGAGATGTCCAGTTCTTTGCATAATCCCTGTTGTCCCATCATTTTTCCTCCTTCTGATAATGTCATGATGTGCATTAAGTGGTGGACTCAAACGCAGACAGGAGGCAGATGGAAGGCAGAATAACTTTACTTTAATCAGGCCATTTATGTACATGAACACAGAATAAAAGGAAGATTAACACAGAGGAGCCAAACACAACTAACACTAACAGATAACAACTAATGAACCAGTAGATGAGAGCAGAAACCATAGTGGAATAAATACAAAGGAAGAAACAACAAGGCACATGTGGAATGAATGATCTAAAAGAAACCAGGTGAAATCAATGAACAGGAAATAAGGCTAGACAGAAACATGGAACAAAAGAGGAACAACCCCAAAATAACACAGGAAAACTTAAAAAGTCCAACTCCGACTTATCTTCACTGCGTCCCATTATCCATTTATCCAGTACTGGTAAAATGTTTTTAGACCCTTCTCCTAACTGAGAAGCAAAGCTCAGTAAAATCGTTTTTACTTTATTTGGGATTTTGTTGTCTCTTTAATTAATGACTGGTGTGAACACAAGATAAAATAAATGCTGTGATTAAATAGAGATATGCTTCAATAACCTAAAGGGGGTTCACTCTTCTGAACCAGCTTTCTTTCAAATAAGTTCTATTTCTGTTTATTGCTCCTAAAGATGTTTGTTTAGTTGAGTTGCAGAGCTTATAGCTCACATTTAAGTAGCATTATATTTTGTCTGAACATAAAATTATGCAGGATTTTTTTATTTAGCTCATTTGTGAAGCTGTGAAGTTTTCTGAGGCTGATAAACCACACAGCCTGAAATGCCACATTACACCTGACTTTTGTTTTATATATCACGTCAAATGCTAGCAAATGGATATCAACACACTGACTGTTTTCAACACACATTATAGCTGGTTCATTTAAAACATTATCAGACAGAAAGACACAGAGCAAAAACTAAGACGAGAGTCACCATTACTGATGGAGAGATCTCAGAGAAGAGACAGGATGCAACATAGATGCTGGACTAGCAGTCATTAGGGGGCGCTCCCTGAGAAAAACCTTCTTTAAAGGTAGGAAATGTTGAAAATATGTATCTCAGTTTCACTTTTAAACATTACAAAAACCTGATATTTTAATAGGGGTTTGAATATTTAGGGTATTGAAGCATCAAATCTGCCACCATTAATGACAATAAATAGTAGTTAACTTTTGCCTGCTTGCTGCGCGACTCTCTTGGTGTTTACCTGTGTCTTTAATTGTCATCACTGCACCTACATGTTGCATTTCATAGTCTTAATCACCTTTCTTTCAACCGGTCATGTTTAAACCATGATTTAATGTATTAACCCCAGTTTTTACCCTTTAGCTCTTCACAGATATGTTACTAACACCCACACTGTTACTAGTCCTACAGAATCGTGCCCAATGCTAATCAACCATGTACATCTTTACTATGTTGTTTCTTTGCTTTGTTGCTTCATTAATCCCATAAAACAGAGAGAAATGCATGTCTTACTATTTTACCCTATGTTAACTCTATTTAGACTAATTGGAAAAGCAGCTTTTCATCTCATTACAAACCTCAAATAAATTCTCATATTGAAAAAAATCATAAAACCTACAAGTTATTTATCTAGTATTACTGTTCAACCAGGGGTCCGTTCCAGAAAGCGGGCTTAACTTACCGTGAGCTAAACTTCGCCCCAGAGGTTAATCTATCCAGAACCTGCTTGCTCGGAGTATGTCCGTTC
>JBAMHV010000015.1:24083102-24115232 GCA_037177535.1 Pseudomugil gertrudae | reverse complement strand
CCCCCCACTGGACTGGAAGATGTTTACACAACCATCATATTAAGTCCAATGATGCTAGTATCGGGTGTAGGATCGGAGGACGTTTATTAATGCCAGTACAAGTACAAGCACATGGTATTATGCCGATACCGATACTGATATTGGTATCGGTGCATCCCTAGTTGTGATTATACATTTTATTTAGGAAGGTTAACGGGTTATGGTCTGTGAACACCTGAATGGGAGCAGAACTGGATCCAACATATACCTCACAGTGTTTTAGCGCCAAGAGCAGGGACAAAGTTTCCTTTTCGATGGTTGAATAGTTTAGTTGATGTTTGGGAAACTTGCGGGAGAAATAGCAAACGGGGTGATCAGTTCCGTTACTATCACTCTGTGGGAGAACGGTGCCGGCTCCTGCTGCGCTCGCATCTACTTCCAGCTTGAAGGGTTTTGTCAGATCAGGTGCAGGGAGAACAGGCGCATGCACCAGACCTGATTTTACGCTCTCAAAAGCATGTTGGCAGGCTTGGGTCCACTCAAATTTAACGTTTGGGCTCAATAAAGCTGTTAAAGGGCGTACCACAGTCGCAAAGTTTTGGCAGAAGTTCCGATAGTAACCAGTCATCCCTAGAAAACGTCTCAGCGCTTTTCTAGAGTCTGGCACAGGGAAAGAGTTTATCAAAAGAACCTTCGCCTCTACCGGACGCACTTGTCCTTTTCCTACACATCTGCCTAGATAGGTGATTGTTGCTTTACCGAAATCACATTTGGCCAGTGGCCACTTTATTCAGTGGCTAGTGGCGAGTGGCCACTGAATTTGCCACTCGCGAGTGGCAAATTTCCGTTCGCCAGTGGCAATTGCCTTTTGCCGTTTTTGGATCTCGGCGCTGCTGCCCTTTTACCAGAAAGGGCCTAGCTTCAGCTAAAGCCGATTAATTAGTAGTGTATGTTTTATACTTTTTTATTCCAGTGGGGTCAAAAATAATTATTGCAACGGATATCAATTTGCACATGTTTGTGCTTCGGGAGCATTTGGGGAGTAGGCCTAATTAAGATCACGTGTTTGCAATTTCACACAAACAAATGAAAAGCATTATTTTTTTTCAACCCTCATCTTTAATTTCGGGGAGGGGAAACATAAAATGTACGAGAAATAAAAATACAAATAGAGATGAACGTGCACAGGTGTGAAATAAGGGTTAAATGCAAGACCTGGCAACCCGGAAGTAGCGGATCATCAGACAAGCAGACTAGCTAGCTAGCTAGCTAATGATTACCACACAGCAATAGAACCACTCAGGACATATTCAAATCACTTTATAAGGTCAGGCACGAAGCTAGGACTTTACACCAATGATATCTTACAGAAGAGTGTATATCTGACAGTTTGATGTGTGTTGACTCACAAAGGTTCATTATAAACACGCTGGTAAACATGAGTTAGCTAAACTGGCTAGTTGCTACTAACGTAAACAGATGTGTGGTGTTTCTGACAATTTCTGACAAAATTATCACCACAAACCAGTAGATATGACTAGAAAAAGAGGACGTGTGATGTTAAAGTAATTTTTAGAACTTTTTTGGTGTTTGACATGAGTCACAGCAGGAATTAGAAGTTGGAAGCTAAGGCTAGCTTCGTAAATAGCTTACTTTCTTTTTCTGCAGCTGACTGATACATAGGAATACATAGAGCTGACCAACATACATACATAAGACACGCTAACGATAATACACTGTCAAACAAATCTCGTGTGTAATCCCAGTTTATGGTTTGTAATTACACAATGCGTTGTCACAAAGTAGAGACAATAATTGATGTCATATGCAAGCAGTTATGTTGTCCTCTTCAGCATAGTGGCTTACAGGAAATCACTTCAGCAATAAAAAAAAAAGCTATTCTTTATGGTTTATAAACATGTTTACCCAGTTCTATTCCTCTTATATGTTTGTCTTGTTTTTCTGTGTAGTATGGCCAACAAGTCTGATGAGTCCCCCCTGGTAATGGATCACAGTTTCCCTGATCACAGCCTCCATCCCACCTTTACCGATAACAGCCTTCATCATGTCCCAGACATCGGTCCAGAGAAGTAAAGACTGTTTGAGTTGTGCTTTGTTGTATATCATTGTGTCCCTGCATAATGCATGAAGTGTGCTGATTGTATTGTTTACATGCTGCAGGGTTTATATGGATTATAATGCTACGACCCCACTGGATCCAGAGGTGATTACTGCTGTCACTGAAGCGCTTCAGAATGCCTGGGGAAACCCGAGCAGTGTCTATGTAGTAGGTAAAAGAACTATTTAAGCCGAGTATGTCATTAAGCTCATGTTTTTTAATTAGATGTGGGAAATGCAGTAAGCAGGGTCATCTCCTATAGCTAGTTTTCCCTTTAAGTGAATGAACTGAACTCATAACATTGCTTTTCTGTGTAATAAATAGTCAGTAAATGTCTTGTTTTACCAGGTGCCATGGCCAAAACCATCATTTATCAGTCCAGACAGAATGTAGCAAGAATGGTTGGAGGTAAAGCAGAGGACATCATCTTCACTTCAGGTGGAACAGAGGTAGCCACAGTTCTGTTCTGGTACTGAAAGGTTGTAACACCACTGAGGGTTTATAGAGAATAAATCACCTTGCAGGCCAATAACCTGGTGCTGCATACGGCCGTGGAGCATTTCAAGAAGAACTGCAAGGCTGCAGAGCAAGGTGAAGGACACCAAAACGGATGCATAGGCCTGCCTCACATCATCACGTCCAATATTGAGCATGACTCAATCAAAATCACAGCTAAGCACTTACAGATGGAAGGCAAAGCCGGTAAGAGACCTCCTTTTCATCCTTTACTGAGCGGGTCATTCCTTCTGACAAAGCGCCTTCCTCGTTTCCTAGATGTGACATTTGTGCCCGTGTCTAAGGTGACGGCTCGCGTAGAGGTGGAGGATATTGTTGCTGCAGTGCGCCCCAACACCTGTCTCATCTCCGTCATGCTGGCCAACAATGAGACAGGAGTCATCATGGTGAGAGCTGAAAAAGGCGTGAAAACATTCAACCTTGTAAAAGTGAGTCATGTATGTTAAAACTCCTTCTTCTGCTCAGCCAATCCAAGAGATCTGCCAAAGAATAAAGTCTCTCAACAAGCAGCAGGAGCGCCTCAGGATCCTGCTCCACACTGATGCTGCCCAGGCGGTGGGCAAGATCCCAGTGGATGTCCAGGAGCTGGAAGTGGATTATCTTACCATAGTTGGACACAAGGTCAGTGTTCTGTTGTGTGGTTGGTTAAAACAAGGTCAGACTTTCACTAAGATTTTAATTTGATCAATGTCTTTTTTAAAGTTTTATGCACCTCGGGTTGGTGCTTTGTATGTGGACGGTCCTGGAACCAGAACGCCACTGCATCCAATGCTGTTTGGAGGTGGACAGGAAAGGAACTTCAGATCAGGGTAATGTCATTTGTCTCAGCCAAGTAAAACATAGGTTCACAGGACATGTGCAAAGACTGAAACACTGAGGTGCAAAGGTGAAAGATCCGTTCTGTCCTTTTGTCTTTTACAGCACAGAAAACACAGCAATGATCGCTGGTCTGGGAAAGGTATGTTCCCTGACTGATATAAAAATGTTACTGGAACTATTACTTTCTAAAGCAGACATCCTCCAAAAACCCAGATGACAACATGTTGGGACATAAAAATGTAAACAAAACCAGAATGCAATGATTTAATGTTTTATTCCCAGTAGAATAGAAGCAACATATCAGCAGCGGTGTACAATCCAGGTGCCATTGCTGTGGATCTACCTGTACATTTAGAACAGGTGTTTTCACTAACACACCGTTTACCTGCAGATGAGCTGAGCTCATTACATGCAGCTGGTTTGGTGATTGGTCAGAACAGCTGCTGGACAGGATTTCTACCATCTGGACCAGGAATGGACACCTCTGCACATCAGATGTGAAACTGAGACCGTTTTTGAGTGATGGAAAATATGAGCCACATGCACAGAGGTTCTTATGAGGATGTCATGGCGGATCTTCCACCCAGTTTTTTTACAGATTGATGAAGCTCTGTCAGTCTTTCCATCTGAGAGACTCTGCCTCTGAAAAGCTCCTTTTATACCCAGTCAGGTTACTGACATGCTGCTAATTAACCCTGATAGGTTTCAGAAGTTACCTTCTGTTGCTCATGTTCCAACCTTTTACAGACATGTAGCTGCTATCAGAATCTCAACCAGCTCACATTTTCCATAAATAATAAAATGTTTCAGCATCTGGTGGGTTGTTTTATGCTCTACTGTGAAGAACATTTGATGAGCTTTGGAAATCATTTCATTTTTTTTTTTTTTTTACATTGTACACACATTTTATCTTTTTTGTTCTCATAGTTACACCAAAAAGTTTCTCTGAAGCAGTTTGAACATCATTTTATCCCTCTTTATGCGCTTTAGGCTGCAGAGCTGGTGACTTTAAATCTCTCTGATTATCAGAGTCATATGCGAAGTATCACACTTCACCTGGAAGAACGACTGCAGGTGAGTTGGCTAAATGCAGAAGTTTAGTTAGCGCTGGTGTTTATTAGAAAACTGCTTGCTTCCTGCTCATGCAGTCCTTACATCATGTATGTTTTCCTTCTCAGAGTGTCTTTAAGGACAAGATCCGCTTCAACAGCCATTACCCCGGCTCTGATATCCTTCCGAACACATGTAACGTGTCCATCATGGGTTCAGCATTACAAGGTAATGTCACGGCTCTCCTGTCCCTGTCCAGACAGCAGGAGTGAGTTCATGACCTGTGGAGAGCTGTTTGTGAATGGCCAATGCTTCTAAATGATTCATGTCTTTCCTGCCGTAGGCTGGAGGGTATTGTCCAACTGTAGGAGGCTGCAGGCCAGCATTGGTGCCGCCTGCCACTCAGACCGTGGACACAGGTAGAAGAATTCCTCTTTTCACCTGCCGGGCTTTCATCTGCTCTCATCATTCATGGTTACATAAGTTTTCTTCCCTTCGGTGTCCGCCAGGCCTTCCCACATCCTCCTGAGCTGCGGCGTCCCTATAGAGGTGGCGGCGAATGCTATAAGGTTGAGCGTGGGGAGGGAAACGACGAAAGCGGATGTGGATGCCGTAGTGGAGGACCTGAAGGAAACCGTACAGCTGCTTGAAGACATGAACTGATGGCACCGAGCATCAGATGATGTGAAGAGCTTACCTTGCACTATCTTTGTGTCATTACATGAATCGCTCCTGTCAGAGCTGTGAGATGTTTTTATGATTAATAAAGGAGCAGAACTTTGACATGTTGGGCAGATTAATGGTTTAAACTTCCAGTTTTTAATTGGACTCGTAGTTTTGTGTAGGTTATAATTTTCTACATGTATCAGCTGTTAATCATCCTCTTCTGTGATTAATTTTTTAATTAGCCCGGGGAAAACTCTTACTGTAACCCATCATGCCTTGCCTCTGACTTCTCTCATTACTTAAGTTTCCGAGCAGCCTCAGCTCCCTCGTCTCTGCCGATGCGTGGCTGCATGTGCCGACATATGGCCTCTGCAGCACAAAGAAAGCAGCAGGCCACGAGCGCTGCGCCACCACCTGTCTTTCATTACCTTTCTATCTCGCTGGCTCTGACCCCCTCCGCTCTCCTCAGCAGCATCAGCAGCAGTGCTGGCCAGCTGTCTGACATTTGGGTGTCACTTTCCTGGGTCGGGTGGAGGCAAAAAGAGCATGAAGCCTTTTTGTGTTATCATATGAGTGTCGCTGGGAAGCAAGGGGCTCCAGTGAGCGTGCTATGCGTATGCCACAGCTCACCGTTAGAAGCTCAGGATGGTGCTTCATCAGGCCATTCAAGCTGCTCGAGAAGGAGATCTAGCAGCCCTGAGCGCTCTGGCTTTTTCAGGTCTGCTCTCACCAGCCATTAGTGATGCTCAAGGTGCAGGCCCAGTCCACCATGCGGCCAGGTGTGGACGTCTGGACTGTCTGAAGTTTCTGGTCCGTGACCTGGGAATGGCAGCTGATGCTAGAGCCTCGAACGGGGCCACGCCGGTGCACGATGCGGCGGCTACTGGCAACATCCAGGAGCTACAGTGGCTGGTGGATAAAGGAGGCTGCAACGTGAAGGTAAGTTTATCCTCGGAGAGAAAGAAAAACCTGCTCGAAGAGCTCAAATGGCTTCAAGAGAAGCCACGTGCACAGCTATGTCTCTTTTTTCATGCCTTTTCACACAGATCGTAGAAAAACAAGACATGGAAGCACATTCCTGTTTGGTGTAAGGCAGGGATGCTAAACGCATCGTCATTGTCAGGACACATGTTTTTGTTTTTACTTATACTTTCATATCTGCCTAAGAGTTATGGACATACTTCCCCACAGTGTGTGAATGAATCCCACACGTCTACATTACAAACCATTTAATCACAGGTAATAGTGTTTTACCTTAAGATAAACATAAACTTTTCCACATCTACCAGTTTTTATTGTGTTTGTTTCCACATGTGTGGAACTGAACTCATAAACTGCATCCACACTTATAAGTAATAAATAGAAAGTATAGATAAGATGGAAATGTTTCATATTCAAACACAAAAATGAAGCCTCACATGGAAAAGTGAGGGATCACAGTTAATCGAGAAAAAGAATTGCAGTTAAAATCCTCCTGCAGGCCAGATTAGACCTCTGGTGGTTTTGACCCATGGCCCTTCTTGTACAGGTCTGAGTATGGCACCTCAGGGGTGGTCAGTCAGTGTCACATCTGGATCCTCTGGGTTGTGGAGAGAGGGTCTTTAGAGATAAGTAGCTTGTTGTTGTTATGAGATCATAGAAGTTTTTATTCAAGCTCTTCTGGTTCCAGCTTTAGTGATCTGTGTCCCACTTACCACTACCCACTTTCTATGTATGCCTCCTTTTGGACAAAAATGCTCTTAATAAGTATCCCTGCAGCAAACTTGGGGGTGAAAGAGGTCCATGGTGAATCTTTGTGAACGGTTCCAGGACAGAGATGCTGCTGGTGCCACGGCCCTTCACCTGGCAGCTCGGTTCGGTCGTGTGGAGGTGATTCAGTGGCTGCTGTCTGCTGGAGGAGAGGCGAGTGTGGAGACCACCTGTGGAGCTGTACCTGCTCACTATGCTGCAGCGAATGGGGACCTGACCTGCTTACAGCTGCTCGTTCAGGGGGCGCCGAGGTAAGTTAGGATGGTGCGTCCTATAGCAGCATCACATGCTCCACCCTGGGTGGTGTCTTCTTCTGGTACCACAAAGGCTGATGTTTGTTATTGTCAGCAGAATATTTCCAGATTGATACCTGCAGATTATTGTAATCCTGTCTTTTCTGGCACCATCATCTGCTTATTTTATTTTATTTTTTCTGTTTCTTTGTGTTTTGATCAAACATTAACTTTAACATCAGCCTCCGTCACATTCTGCTAAATTCTGTTTAATAGATTAAAATGCTGCACATCAAAACCAGACGACAGTGATGGAAAACTGTATTATTTAACTCAAAGCTGCTTAGGTTTTATCAAATACCAAAACAAAGATAAAATAACTGTTTTGTTTATTCTCCAAGAAACTCCATGTACTTTACATCTACCTAAAACCAGTTATACCAGTCTGTCATTATACACAGCAGCTGCATATATTTAATAAAATAAAATAAAACATCCATCAGAACCAGAACCAGGAAATAAAACATCAACCAGAATCACGAAGTAAACATTCACCAGAACCAGGAAGGAAAACCTTTATCAGAACCAGAACCAGAAACTGTCTGGGTAACGAGCAGCTTAACTCTGATCCAGGGATCCTGCTGAGAAGGAGAATATAAATAAATGTTTGATATTTCTCCATGAGAGCAGAGAGGAGCCCAGTGCATCATGGGATGACTCCAAACAGCCTGGCCTACAGCGGCAGGATGGACAAGAGTCACCGGTCCAGTCCAGACTGATGTCTGCTTGTTGCTGGATCCACAGAGAGGGTTCTGATAACGGGAAGCGCCGCCTTCCAGTCTACCGTTATTATAGTAATAGCACTGCTACATGCCATGGATGTTTTTTTTATGATGTTGTCTTTAGCTGTAGGGTTTATCTGGAACCAGTTAGCTGTTGGAGGTGGTGTTTTGGGAGGAAGGATAAAACGGTTGCACTCAGGCTCTGTGTTACCTCTTCATGACCCCAGCAGGTGATCGCCTGCAGTCGGTATAACGGATATAGTAAACAGACTGCTGCTGGTGTCTGGCAAGACAACAGTGACAATTTGTTGAAAGGCAGCAGGTTTTAGCTGTTTTGACCCCATTAATGGCATGTTCTGACTTATATCACTGTAAAACACCCACATTAAGGATTGTTTATTACACTAAATATCAGCATTACACTTACATTAGTTTCCCCCTCTGGGTTACTGCTGAAGACCTCATCACACACTGGGTTTACTGTACCAGACCATTTTCTAAAAATGCTAGTTAAAGGTATGAAAATAAGGGAATGGAAATAAGAATAAGACTCCAGTGAATCTGCTGTTATCCATGCCATAAAGCTAAACACCTACACAAGAAAGAGACAAAAATATGCAGCTCCTCCTGCTTCACATTCTTTCTACAGGAGAGTCTGAGTCCCGTGATGCACTCAGATCACCACATGTGACACGCAGCAAGCTGTGAATAATAGATAGAGGAGCTAAACATGTCTGATCACATGTCAGCCTGCAGCTGTCAGGAGTGTAGGATGTACGCTGATGTAAAAGAACCAGGAGCGTTGATCTAAACAAAAGGAAATAAATGAAAGGGGCCACTTTAAATGTAAAGATTATGTTTTTTTTTATCTTAGAAAGTATTCTAATTAAATGCAGCTTGCTGAAAAATAATGAATTTACATGTTAAAATAGGCAAGTTGTAATTACAAGCTGTAACTCGCTGGTTTACTTGGTTATTTAGATGATCTGTTATTTACAACCCAGATTCCTAAAAAGTTAAAGTATTGTGTAAAAAATTGACAAATACAATGATTAATAAATGTCATGAACCAACATTTCATTCACAGCATAACAGAAAACATGACATCTTTCCCTGCCATAGCTTATTTAGATGCAGCAACTCGTTTACTAAAACTTCATTCTTGTTGTAAAGTATCACGTCTCCATTTTAGAGCATGAGACGTATCTGAGAATGAGCTGACTCTGACCTTACAGAGAGGAAACTGGTCCCATTCACACCCACTAACAGTCTGAAAAGATAACAGCTTTAAATCAAACAAACAAACAAACAAACAAACAGGGAGCCAACGTACAGGAGCGTTCATGCTTTTCTTGTTTAACTGCAGCGTTCTGGACGAGCTGCAGCCGTGAGAAACGGGCCCGAATAACACTGACATATAAACTGTTAAAATTCAGCCTGAAAGGAGGTAATAAAAGTATGAATCACCATTCCACAGTCAGCTGTTATGTTCCATTAAAGCCTCAGCCTAACAACCATTTCTCTGCTATTCACGACTGAACAAGCTGCGTCTCAAAGTGAGCATTTAAGTAAATATCACATCTGTATGTGAATTTACATGATGCTGCAGGCCAGCTGGATCTGGCTTCTGTGCCACATTATTACGCATAAAGACACAATTCTCCTGCTACAGTTCCAGGTCTTGCTGAAACCTGCAAGGCTTTCCATGCAAAAGACAAACTGTATGGGAGCACTGAAACCTGCATCTTACTTTCTGCATGGCCTCTTCCGTATGCAACCTCCGTACTATGTACGTACTGAGAGCTGATAACAGGCTGGATGCTCCTGATTTGTCCAGTGGGGGCAGCATCCATGATTACAAACAATTTGGCCCTGGTCCATTTCAAATGAGCTGAACTGCTACACATCTCTATGTCTACCTCTCTCTACCTCTCTCAGGAGCTGTTTTTTTAGGGATGCAGCCAATTAATGTGATTAGCAGAAAAATGGGTTTTCCTTTGGTTGCTAATAAAAAGTGTTTTTTATATCACAAATCATTGCATTCTGCTCTTATTTACAATATTTTTGTAACATCCAGTTATTTTTATTAATCAACAAAAGGAATAAATGACCAGTTGCTTCATGCAGAACAAAGCTTGCCAGATGTAACCGAGGCTCCTGCACCCTTTTCTCTTGTGTATATTGAGCACAGATGTGTGAACCATCAGACAGGTACAGGTGCTACCCCTCTATACCTGGCCTGCCAGGAAGGACACCTGCATGTTGTTGAGTACCTCCTGAAGGGCTGCAGCGCTGATGTGCACCTGGGGGCCCATGATGGCATGACCTGCCTGCATGCTGCTGCTCATATGGGTCACCAGGCTGTGGTGGCATGGCTGGTAGGTAGACACACAGAGGTAACAAGTCATGTACGAAATGCTTGGAAGGAAGGTGATGCATTTCTAACACCTTGAACAGGTGACCTGCACTAAAGTAGACCTGTCCTGCCAAGACAGAGAAGGAGCAACTGCTCTGCACTTTGCTGCCAGCAGGGGGCACCATTGCATCTTGGAAAAGCTTCTTCACATGGGTTCAAAAGTCCTGAAAGATTACTGGGGAGGAACCCCTCTTCATGATGCTGCAGAGAACGGAGAGCTGGAGGTCGGGCACAACTTTCTATGTCACATATATTCATCAAACATAGCTACACAAACTGTTATATTCTGTTCTAGTTACTTTGTCCCATCTGATCCCTCAGTGCTGTAAAATCCTGTTGGCCAATCAGGCAAACCCCACAGATCAGGACATTGATGGGTTCACGCCTGCAGACTTGGCAGAGTACAACGGACACTCTGAATGTGCCAGATACCTCCGTGCCATACAGAAAAGCGTAAGTCTGTCGCTTCATTTTGCAGACTGTCCTGCTTCGTGTCCTCTCTTTGGGCCTTGGCCCAGCTGTTTGCCTTGACGTGAAAACCAAAGCTCAGACTGGGGAGCCCCGGCAACAGCAAACATCTGGAAGATCTTTGAACCCTGGTGAATCATTTTCTTAATGTGTATTTCATTCAGTTCAATCCCAGCATTCTCCGGAGCTACTCTGCTCTACTCAGCTTGATTGCTTTGCTCTCAGTTCCCAAAAGGAGGTAATAAGTCCTCCTCTAAGTTTAAGAGGTCTTAGAGGATGAAGGCTTTTGTGTTAACGGGGCATTACAGGTAATGATAGCGTGACTTCTGGAGAAGATTCTTTGCTCTCTGAGATTAGCTCTTTTGTGTGGCTCTCCTCAAAGCACTGAATATTTTAGAAGCAACACCTCCCCACGAGATCTTGCGTTGTTTGTTTTGCTTTATAAAAAACAACACAATGATTTGACCGGAGGAACCTGAACAACCTTGGCACCGATGTTTCCGGCTGACTGGAGGAGGTTAAAGTGGGACACACCTGTGTCCTACTTTAACCTCTTCTTGATTAGGTTTTTTTTCTGCTCCTCTTGGAAATGATACCTAAAATAAATGAAGCACATCTTCTCCATAACAAGAGACGCGTTTATTATCTCGGCCTCTACAGAAAGCTGAGACGTGTGAGATTATGTGTTACTGTGTCAGAGTAAACTCACCGTGAGGATTCAGTAAGAAGTGAAGCCCAAGATGGTTTATGAGAGGAAGAGGGAATACACTATAAAACCGCCACTATCTCCATGGAAACGAGCAGGACCTCCATGATTAATAGCAAACAAAGTCAGAGTCAGAGGAGACACATTAGCATTAGAGTCTTTAGAGCTGGAATAAAAACAGCAAAAGTAAGACCTGATTTGTGACTGTGGCAGCTAGCTTCCAGGGTTTCTGTCCCACAGTGATGAGACGGACGTCTCAGTAATCTGTCTCTGCTTTCATATGACTCCTTGTTTGTGAGGAGAAATGATCAGTAAAGTGGGCAGTGATGTTCCCATGTTTTTCTTACATTCTCATATAATTACTTGGAGTTTGAACTGTGTGTGGTTTGGATGCACATGTTTGTTAGCTGAGTTTCTCGCTGTCATGTAGCAATGTTACATGTCAGGCTTGCTGCCTCCTGGTGTGTGCAGACCACAGTCCTGCATGTTTCTAATGCAAAGGGCTTTACATGGGATTCTTATGAGGAAGAAGGTGACCTTAAAACCTTCCAGCTGTCCACCTGTAGCAGGTAGTCTTTTTTACTGTAATGCTTCACTGTAATGCAGACTAAACACCGATGCACACGGGGTAACCACAGCTGTCGGCCAATTGAATACATGAATAAGTCAGCAGGGAAGGGTTGCACTCAAACATAAAGGGGATGACGATAGAGCAGCAGCGAGGCGTGGTTGCCAAGTTCCCCTTCAGAAATAATCCACCCATCAACAATGGGGAGATAATTAGTGCAGGGGCCGCTGCAGCGTCAGATGCAGGCGAAGCCACCGCCAGCTAAGGGCCTATCAGTTACCCCTCTCCTGCGGCTCAGGTGGAGGGCCCAGGGGCTGAGCCCGATATGAGATCCATGAGCTTATGTTTCACATTTTCACCCTTCTGATGCTTGGGATCAGCAACCCTATCCCTCTGAGGAGCGGGAGAGCAAGATATGTCGTGGACTTCAAAGAAAAGTTTGATTGTGCGTCACCTTTTTTTTTCCAGTGACTTGAAAGTGTTATTATGGTCACTTGTGGATACGGTGTAATGTTGGTAGCAGACAGAATGATGTATCATGTTTCAGTCATTTATGAAGTGGATGCGCACGCTGGATGCGAACAAAAAAGTCACCTTAACAATGAACCTGAAATAACAAGTAGCTGATTGATTCCACCTCGTATTTGGAAAACACACTCTGTAATGCTTGACAAGCTGTTGTCCCAAAGATGAGCTGCACAACAAGACAGAAGACTTTCCTTAATTACATCTGCCAGCGGTGCATGCTTGCACAGATCACAGGTTTCATCCGTTCTAAAGTGTCAGTCAGATAATCTCATTTCCGAGCTGCGATGCTGGCCGGAGAGAGCTGTTCGCTTGTCCTGGATGTGTGGATTGCTCACAACGAGGTCAGCCGGCATCTTGTATCTCAGGCACAGCTACAATCAAGCAGACAGCATGCACAGCACGAGCTTTGCTTCAGACTGGAACAAAGATGATGTCTGCAGAGGATTTTTAGAAAAGAGGAAGCACATTGCCTTTGTCATTTATTGCAAGCTTCTCTGGGACTTTAAATACACAGAAAGCTTTTAGTACAAGAAACACAACACGCTTTCAGGATCAGTCAAACAATCAAACTTTATTCAGAGGAAATTTTTTATACATAAAAATGAAACTCAGTGTTTTATATAGTCCCCCAGACCATAACACCCCCCGTCCCCAAGTTACACACATGCATGACTTACTCACATGCACACATAAATATGCTCACACATAGACACAGTCATAGATGCACCTCATGTATACAAGATGATACCAAAAGCTCTGCCCAGATCTTCACCAACCGTATCAGGAAAAGTAAGACACTGGAAGTTCCCCCAGGGCGGGTGGCAGTTCATCTCAAGCTCGGGTTCTCTACCAGAGTCCTGGGAGCTTAAGGGTCCTACACAGTATCTTAGCTGTTCCCAGGACTGCACTCCTAGGACAAAGATAAAGCTTTTGAGTTAGTCACATTAATCTGTGTTAGTTTTTGTTTAGGTGGGCCTAAACCTTCATTTATTCTTCCCCAGTAACACACATTTACACATCTTAACAGATCCCATAAATGTTCCTTTTACTGTGACAAGTGAAGTATTCAAATAGACCTTGTGGTTGCAGAAATCTACTTATTTATTGACCGCTTTGCAGTTTTCCATCAGAGGCTCTAAAAATCAGGGTTCAAGGAAATAAATAGGTGAAATATGTCTTATCTGGGGCTCCACCCGCTGGGCTGTGGACTCCTGGGAAAATGATCTTATACAGTAAATGCTCCCTCAAAATAGTTACTTCCTTTTTGCCATTGTGTTGAGATCCACTGCTTTTATGGAGGAATTCACAGTCATGATGCTCAGTCTCAAACGCACCTGCTTCTGCCTACCCTCCATGTGAAGCTAAACTTAGTTTTCACACACTGCCTTATCATTTCACCTTAGTGTTAAATAAATAATGCTGCATGCAATATGTAAAGTGTTGTTGTTCATCTGACACTGTATTTGCCTAATTTAGGACCTGATACAGACCTTTTTTTGTTAATCTCAATATAAAATGTTGGCGTTAAAAAAAAAGATATTCTTTATTGTACACATTATTGCATTTCTGTGTTTAGTACCTCATTAAAAGCTGCACTTTCCAACATAACCATGTTTTGTTTCCAAAAAGTGTTGAAAATGATAGCTTTCATGGCAGAGGCATTGTTTTATGCTTTATTATGCCTGTCTGATCACCGATGCTGGTTTGGAATAACCATCTGTTGCCAAAAGCTACTTTTTGCTTTGCATGTTGAATATTTTTATTGAATATTTTACACATGAAATGCATAGCCAATGAAGTCATCAGCAGATTTATCAATTAAATAACAGTAGATCAATTTAGGAAGTCATTAGGTTAAAGAATGTAACACTGAAGATTGCGTTTTTCCAATGAATAGACTCGGAGTGGTGAAGCATAACTTGAGCACGCATGGATAAAATATCTTTTTTCCAGCTACTCTTCCTCTGATACTTCCCTTCGTGCTACAACATGACCATTTGTTTGTCCATGCATTAGTGACATTACCAGCCATCCTATCCTTTCCCTTAATAATTAACAGCATTCTCCGATCAGAGTTTATTGTTTATTGGCCACCGGCGGAGATGCTGGTGATGGCCTTAAATGAGTGGTTGATGATCTTAATGTAGTGTCGGGGCGTCAACACGGGAGCCGCCCCACAGATACCTGGCTGCATGAGTCCGTGGTCGTGTTGCTGAACAGTGAACTCCATCCGCTGAGCGCTGGGAGAGCTGCGTGAGGTCAGTGAGCTCCAGGTTGATCACTTTCACCTTCCTCAGACCTTGTGAGCTGCTTTTTCTCACTGTGTTTTACTGCTTTATGGTCAGATGTTGGTGACTGGACTATTTTCATCGAATGAACAGAAACACCGCCGTTTCTGTTTTAAAAACTCCTCACTGGCAGATGTTTTGGCAGGTTTTGCCTATTTTCTAAACAGCTATTACAGTCAGGGATGACTAATACTGCAGGTTCGTGCTTTATTTTCAGTCATTGTTGTTTTGGGTTTTTTGCAACACATTTTTGTAGTCTTGCAGTATTTCTAGATGTATTGTTTTAAACCCTGTAGCTCAATTATAAAGTAGGAATAATGCAATCCAATTATTTCTCATTTATCTGGCTTTAGCAGATGGAAAATTAGATGCAAATGTTGGCAAACACATGGATTTGCCTCTGTGGAGGAAACCTGAGAGCATATTGCCATGTGAGTGGACATGTATTTACACTATAGTGTTCTGTGTAATAATGTACACCCGCGGTATACATTCCACTTAGCAATTTATCACCATGAACAGGAATATATCACATGGAAGCAGGTTTTCTCAGTGATTGATTCCAGAGTGCAGAATTACATGACATGTTTCTTAAACACACATGTTGCTCTGAAATGTTTGAACTCTTTCGTGACTCTACCCACCGGGACCAGAGATTACTGTTGCTGGATGTCGGATGGTGAGACAGCACTTAGTGGCTGTTTCTCAACTCTTGGCTGCTAATCTGTAGTGATCAGGGTCTTTGTGTTCTTCAGCTGAGAGAGAGCGGGGCGGGGGTGGCTCCAGGCCAAACCAAGGGTTAGGTTATCTTACGTGGTAATTGTGATGTGTGTGTGTGTGTGTGTGTGTGTGTGTGTGCTGATGAAAACCAAATGCTCTCTGGCCAATGAGTCTAATTAAGCACACACAAACACACACGGTTTGCTGTAACTTTCCGGACATTGAACTGTTACCCCCCCCCACCCCTTCCTTTTCCCCAGTCCTCTTGTTGTTTATCTATTTATGGATTGCACAACTTCTGGGAAGTTTATTCCTCCGCCTGAGCAGTGTCACAGCATATTTCATGTTGCTCCACATCAAAGTGCCGTGTGAGAGGAAACGGCACGGACCACCTCGTGGACATAAAGCACAACAGCATGCAGCAGCATATTGGGTCTACCTTTGATGTTTAGGTTACTAATAATGTCCTCGGAGAGTTGAATTTGATATGCATTCTGTATGGAGCGCATTAAGACAATGCAGGTTCATTAAAGGGAGTCTAAATGTTTCCATATATCCTAAATTCTCCTCAGAGCAGTGTGAAATGCTGCCACTTGCTTAGGCCTATACTGTCTCATCCACTTACTTGCATAAAGTTAAGCTTTGTTTGCTAACTTTAGACATGAGCTCTGCCTGATAAAATGTGCTCCTTGCTGGCTGTTTGAAGAGCAGAAGGAAGGCGCTGTAGTGTCTGGGTGTGATGCTTTGTCGGGGACTGGGAGACATCACTATTGATGCATTGGAAAGTGAGGATTGAGACCTTGTACTCGGTCCGAATGAAGACGGGAAGCCAGTGAGTGGAGGATTGGGTGATGTGCTCATATTTCCACGCTCATCAGGATCTTAGCAATGCTGGTTAGATGCTTTTCGTATCAGTGAGAGTGAGACCGGGACAGAAATGTTTCTGAAATGGTGAAAGAAGTGTACGACTGCTGTCAGAGATAATCTTGCTTATACGATGATCACAATAATTCTGCATTTTTGAATTTATGTGCCAGCGTAAGAAAATAATCCAGGATGTGTTTCTTTCCTCCACTGTATTGCTGTGATGCTTCACAGGCTGGTGAGCCATCCTCCAAACAAATCCATCAGGGTTCATTTAATCAGCCTGTGTGGAGGATGTAACTGTCCCTCTGCTGTACTTTCCAACAAGCAAACTTTTTTTTTTATTCCAACACCAGCTGCTCTAACCTACTGATATGGTTTAGACGTATCCCCTTATGGAAAGCACTGGATGGCTGTTTTACACTATGATTCCTTTTGAAATAAAGCTGTCATCATTTCTGAAATGATGATGATAATAGGTGTTTGTTCATGTATATAAGTGATCAGTTTAGCAGTGGAATGAGCATTAAGGTGACCTATGACCCGGTCAATAAAAAGCTAGCACACCAGGGATCTCCCAATCCGGTTCTCGAGGACCGGATTGGTGCAGGTATTCCATGCTTCCCTGCTGCAACACACCTGATTCCAATGAATGGTTCATTAACAGGTCTGTGCAGAACTTGACAACAAGCTATGGAGATCATTTTAATTTGCATCATAACAACTTTCACTATCTGCAGGACTCCGGCCCTCGACGACCGGATTTGGAGATCTCTGTAGTACATTGTGCATAAATTGGGTCTGAGTCTTCTGAGCACAGAGGAATCTCATCGATGAAGGTGCATGTCCTGCACCGTAAGCAACCCGTGGATGGAGGCATATTGTGTTCTGTCAGAGAGGAAGGTTTAGGTGTTACGCTCTCCACTGGTGCTTCGTAACTGGATGTGGTGGTCGGTGGTGTGGAATGCTGGTCAGGAACCAGAAGGGAAGGCAAACCTGAATGGGTTTCTGCTCTCAGGTCACTGGGAATCATTTTTTGCCCATTATGTGAACCAAACACCTGAACTGTAATACCTCATTATTATGCATAACTTCTAATTAAAAAATTTCTGATTGGGTTATTATCTGGTGTAATTCTACTTTTTATTTACAGTTACAGTTTGAAGTTGTTAAACTTTCAGTTTGCATTACAATAATAAGCATTGTTTTCATTTTAGGCATCTTACCATGCAAATTACATCCTTCATCCAGTTTCAGTACAGCTTCTCTTCAATCTTTTGTTCTTGTAAAGTCAGACTGTTGCTAGACCGGCCACCAGACTGCAGGGCGAGACAATTACAAAAATGTTTGTATTTTAGGAGAGTAGTTTGTTCCTCGTTAGCCCACCTTTACATGAAAACAGGACAAATAATCTGTAATCTCCATAATCAGTATGAGAGCTTTAAAAAAGCACAGAAAGGGAGGAAGTGGTGAAATAAACCACCTGAGTGGGAGCTGAGAACTTCCTGTAATCTGAAATAAGACGTGGTCCACCCGATGATTGCTTTCAGCTCAGTTTTTACAGGTGGACAGCTGGTTGTCTGTCTCCCTTGTCAGGTCAAGAGCAAACACGTAACATGTAGCAGGAAGACCAAAATAAAAAAAATAATATTCAAGCATTAAAGTGAGCTTTAAAGGCATAAAACTCCACTCAGCAAAGCCTGTTTGGCACAAGAGAACAGCCAGACCATCGTTCTTCTCGCCCTGATGCTGGACAAATTTGGCACAAAAACAATAAAATGTGATGTTTACAGGCATCCTGCACGGATACACCTATCGGGCTAATCACTCCAGCGGAGGAGGTGAAGGTGAAGCCAGCTGTGTTGTTACAGCACAGCAGGGACGACTACTGCGGGAGCCTGAGTGTTGCATCCGAGGACGGTCAGAACTCCAGCACACACATGGATAGTTTAAAGGTAAGTAGTTTATTTTGGGGTTGTGGTTCAAACTTTTTGGGAACTGATATCAGGTAACCATGGCCATTTCCTTTCTTTGTTAAATTGAGCATCCTGAGTGTGCAGAGCCCCCCGAGGCCAGATACCCCCAGCCTTCTGCCACCACTGCCCCGCCTGAGAGGACAGTGACCAGCAGAGTGGAGCAGGTTCAAACAGCAACGTCTGGTGAGAAAAACATGGCTGCTCATCTTTTTAAAGAGCTGAAGCAAGGCACCGCCTGATTGTGCTATTTAATGGTATTCATTAACATGTTTGTTGGGTTTTATTGCAGTTATTAAAGGTTTTCAGCAGTCACTGCCATCTGAGAGCGCAGTAACCGACTCTGCTGATAAAACACTTCCTGATAACAACTTCCTGGCTGAAAAAAAACTGCTTGGCGACATGAAGTCCATTAAGTCTTTGAAAGACTCTGGAATGTCAGCAGTCTTTACTGGACAAGCAGTAAGCTCGCTGCTGCAGCACTTTCAGCACCCAAACTGTGGTTTACATTGGTTTTCTTTAGGTAAAATACAGATAACTCTGGGTTCTCTGTAGAATAAGATGGTGGTCCTACCCACTGAGGAGGCAAACCTGTCGGACATTGACTACCTGGTACCCACACACGATGAGAGAGGCCATCCTATAGCTGAATGGAAGAGGCAGGTAATGGTGAGACAGCTGCAGGCGAGGCTGCTGGACGAGGAGGATCAGAGGAGGAAGGTAATGTCGTCACAAAAAGTATTTCTTTGAAGTCTGTCATCAGAAATCTTAAGTTTTTCATAGTTTTCTGTGTAAATATCACCAAATTATCAGTAAATTCCCTAAAAGTACAACAGTTCCATTAGCCAAGAAGACATCAACCCATATTCCCAGTTTCTCCCAGTGATGAGACCCCACTCAGGTATCCCAGGTTCATGTTGCATTCCCGTCTTTGTCCTGTTGATGTATTTTTTCCATCGCTGCTGTGTCTTCGGGTCATGCATCTTTTTTTTTATTTTGAAAAAACAGATTTCTGTTGTCACAGATGCGAGCTGCTGAGTTTGACGTCATCTTCATTCCAATTTTCTTCCTCTTTCTAAGGCGACAATGCGTAACCCCTTCACCCTACAACCTCGCTGGTTTTATTAGCATTTTATTGTCTTTTTTTGTTAGCTTTTTAATGTCTTAATCCCGTCTTTTTACTTCAGAATCAGAATCAGGTTTATTGCCAAGTAATTGTCATTACCAGGAATTTGACTTGATTTGCCAGTGCATACATAAATTACATAAATAAATATGAAACCTATGAAATATGAAAACAAGCAGATGCTGAGATAACATAAAACTGAAAAATATTTAAAGAGGAAGAAAGAAAATCATCCATTTTTCACATGGTTTTAGCCACAACATGAACTTCTTCACAACATTTAGTGTTTTGTTGTGATATTTCTATGCTGTAGGTCATGTTGTTTTCCTCAACCAACACCTCTAAATTCATCAGATCAAATATCTTTCTGTATTTTCTCTCCTAACTTACCATGCTGCAAACTACAGAATATGCAAAGCCTTCATTTAACCGGGTGCCTCCAACACATTTACACCTGCTGCCATTCATGCGCTCAGTCTTAGTAAATCACATGTGAGCTGTGGTTCAGCTACGTGTGCAAAACCCACACGCAATTACTCCACACAAACTGGGATCTCAGTAGATTCAACCCAAAGGGTTTTACAAGGTGCTTTACACGGTTTGCAGTAGGGCGATGAAAGGTAATAAAAGGGTCATTAAAACAAACTAAAAAAGAATAAAAGAAACAAAATAAGCTGAAATAGAGAAACAGACCACAGTGAGGTACATGTGATACACACAGATGTCAACAGGTAATAATCATCAAGCATTTGTGGTAGTTTGTTCCAGATATCAGGAGCAGAAAAACTAAAAAGGTATCAGCAGAGCAGATCTATATTCTGGACCCGATCCATTCATTTCTAACCAATGCTTCGCCTCACAGGAAACCAGTATAAATATCTGCAAACCAGAGGGGTGTGTTCCCTCTGTCTGGGCTTTGTGAGGACACAAGCAGCAGCTTTACTGGTTAGTTGTTTTTTAGTTTTAGAGAGACCTCTAAAACCACCATTACAGTGGTCAAAATGGATGAAGCGGTTCATATTGATCATGCTGAGTCATCAGTCCTGATCAGGTGGTAAAAGGCTGATTCTCTTACTGCTTTAATGTGGCAGTTAAACTTTGCTTAGGTGTCCAAACGTACACCAATGTGCTCATCTTTGTTTACAAAAACAACCATTTCAGTTTATCTTTATGTAGTTGCAGAGAAATTCTGAGCATACATGTACTGATATGCACTGAATCTTTGTATGGGAGCAGAGGCTCCTGGTGAGGAAGTAATGTTGGACTGAGTGTCAGCAGCATAATTAGGATTATTACTTTCTTTGTTTCTACGATCTTAGCTAGCAGGACCGTGTAAATGATAAATAATATGGGGAGCCTTTAAGGGGACTCTGCATCTCCTCTTTGAGTAGCTCTGTAGTTAGGATCCAGGTCTGTGCAAAACTCTGTTGCCACAAACAGAGCACACATTGAGGCAGATCCAGCTGCACTTCACCAACTCACAGTACGTTTTAGAATTCACTGAAAAGCTTAGTACTGACTTTTAGAGCCTTGTAAGGTCCTGATTGTGACAACCGATCACATTCCCTCAGGTGTTCAGACCCGTGTTTACTGGTCATCACTCATGCCAAATTCTGGACCCGAGGTGATGGTGAAGCAGTGGTGGCCAGCCTGAAAAGCTCTCCCACTCTCTTTAAACTCCTTACACTCATTTTGTACAAGCTTTAGGATAATGTTGGCTTATCAGACAGTTGTTACAAACATTTCTTCCTTTTCTTGCAGCTTTTTCACCGTTTCTTTTCTCATAAGCTGGTTTTAGAAACATATTGGTCATTTTTGCATATTTGCAGGAAACTTCTATCTGAGTAGATCAATTAGTCAGTCAACATGATTATGAACTGATTATTTATTTGGTTAATTAAGACAAAAATGTCAGATATTATTCTTATAATAAGCTGTGGCAAATAGCTACTGAACCAAACCAGACTGTAATGAGAAAAGCACAAACTGTGGTTAAATCTGCATTACTTAAAAACTGAAGTCACCATTTACTTTTAATTGCCAACAACAAATCATTCACATAACACGTTGTGAGTCAGGTCATAATTTTGAGGTCTGGATTTGAGTTTAACTGCATTATTACTCTTTTCCTTTCACGCCAAAACCATTTAAAATGTTTGACAAACTTGCTGCTTATTTATCTGCCTGCCCTGTCGCTCGTTTTCAGGAAAACGGGAACAACTATGCCAAAGTCAGCTGGAGATACTCCCAAGCTCACAATGCCATCCTGGGGCCCTCTGGTGAGCTGCTGACGGAGGATGACCTCATCTATCTGGAGCAGCAGATTGCAAACGTCTCCATGCAGAGGAACTGTGAAGGTTATGATTTGGAGCTGGCTCGCCTAGCCGAGGAGCTCAGGCAAATCCTGCCAGCCCCGATCGTCAACATCACCGTCAACACGCAGTTCAGAAACTTCAAGAGTCAAGTTCCCCTACCTGTGTGGTGTGGCCGGATCTCTGGCATTGTAAAGAGCATGTCTCTGCTCATGTCCAACCTGACAGACCAGCCCTACTGCAAGATGCCCAACACTGAACTAATAACGGTGTTTTCTCAGGCTCCAGACAGGCAGATTTCCACCAGGGTACGAAGGGAGAGCATCAAAGATGAAATTCATCAGTTCGGAGTGTCTGTGAGGACTCTAAAGTCAAATTTTGAGACCCAGAAGTCAGCTTTGTCTGATCAAACAGAGAAGACCGTCACGTTACCGTCTTCCACGAAGCCTGAGGACAGGATTTCAGACGAACAGCCTAAAGTATCAAAGCCAGCAGCAGAAGCGGACCAGAACAGTGACTCCGGCATTGACTATGATGAAAATGTTGCAGACGTTCAAGAAACAACAAGCCTCAGAAAGGAGAGGATAGTCGTTCTGTTTTTGGGCCACTGGAAGAAGTCTGCCTACACGGTGACATTGAAGAGCAGGGATACAGTCGAGAGGAAGATGAGCGACGGAAAGCCGGGGACGGGCCACAAGTCGGGTTCTGGTTGTACAGGCGGCACAGAGACTGAACAGTCAAAGATGATGAACAGCTCTTTGGGACATTTCTTTAAGCAGAGGAGTGCTGTCAACAAGATGATGGGGAACTGGAGGAAGATGATCTCCAGCGTTCCTTCCAGGCAGATACGCAGGTGAGGCTGAGGCTTCCCATCATCCTGGTCCTAATTGGATGAAGCGAGGTGCCACTCAGAGGGTCAAACACATCAGCATTACACATATTTTAGCACTTTTCAATGTTTAATGTTCAATAATTTGTTATTTTGACTCATTATTACAAGTTCAATCAGTAAATACACTTCACACGTATGCACACAGTTATTATATGTATTTCTACTTATTTCTGTTTATTTATTTGTTATTTTTCTGTTTTTTGAGACACTTGCAAGTTCCAACTAAAGACAGGACAATGAGCAACAGGAATGTGATTTAGTATCTTACAGGATGATCTTTTAGCTACGTAGGGCTGCTTATTTATTTACTATGTCCTACAGCTCAGCCATATAGCAGGAAACTGAGCTGCAGGTTGAGGATTTTGGCTCCAGCTCAGGACACTTTTCTTCAGCATCACTATCAGCGTGAACTCTTTCCCTTGCTAAATACATAATGATAAAAGAGGAAACTAATGGATCAGATCCAATCAGATCCAAACAGCGTAACAGTGCTAATGAGTCCACGGTTCCTTATAATTTGTACAAATGTGTCTCCGTGTCTGGTTTAATAGGCTCAGAAATGAGAAAATGTGGTCATGTCTTTAATTTGCTTGCTCTGTGTCAGCATGTGTGTCATATCTTACCCTTAATTAGATTAGAAGTAAATAATGGGGGACTACCATTAGCTGTGTTTCCATTATTGTTTCTGCAGTACAAAAGCAACGTACAAAGTACCAGTTGTGATTTGCAGATGTTTGCACTGAATAGTGTGTAGCGCGTGACACAAGCATTATACCAGGTAGCGTTTTTTCAGACTTTCCACTTGCTGTGAAACAAGTATAACATGGAGCATTTATTCATCAGTTATTGGATCAGCTGGTTTCTCAGGGTGGATCTTATGAAAAGAATGAAATGTCATGGTGAAACATCAGTTACATACAGACTTATTATAGTTTGTACCATGGAGCCGAATGGTGTGCCAGCACATATTCCCTGGTATTTATGTAAAAAGAAAAATACCAGCATGCTTCATGTGCGCTCGGTGTACTGTGTTAATAACAAGAAAAACTTTAATAAGTTTGGCCTATGCAAACACTTATTTCCCTCATTTACAGTGTTATAAAGAATATCTGAACCCATTATAACCCATAGTGTCATCTACAGGCTGCACAGACAGAAAGCCGTCTTCTCCCCGGAGCAGTTCTTACCTCGACTGGATGGTGTTCCTGTAGAGTACGACAGCCTGACGCTGGATCTCTTCATGCTGGGCTACTTCCACATACTGGAGCTGGATCTGCCCGTGGATGAACGCAAAATGAGGCACCTGCTTTGCTTTGAGGTCTTTGACCGTGTGGGAAAGTTCCCCTGGGAGATGGTCAGGGACTTCCACAAGGGCGTCATACAGGACATTGAAGCTGGAAACCGTGAGTGGAAGGATGGCTTTGAGGACATTAAAGTAAAGTTCTTTGGGAACACCGTGAGTCAGTGTGAAGACACTGTCGTTGCGGTGCACCACAGGCTCCCGGAGGTCAGGCAGGTCCCTAAAGTCATCGTTCAGACACCCACGCCTGATGAGGGCATGCTCTGCAGAGGAACCGACATATCCAGCTTTAGCAATGAGGAAATTTGTCAGTATATTGACCGTAGTTTTGCTTTTTGGAAAGAGAAAGAAGCAGAGATTTTTGATTTTGAGTAAGGGCTTGTGTCATCTTTTCTATATTTTTATATGCTTTGTTGAACGTTGGGACTGCGAGTCGAAGCGTTAGTTTGATTATTGGGACTTTAATAGAACCAGTATAAGGAAATGGTACAGAAGAATTAGTTGCATTTGCATGCTTTATCTGACTCTGCCTGATCTTAATTGTACTTTTTAAAAGATTTTGTACCATTTTAATTCATTGTGTGTACAGCTGAACCTTCCTGCCTTTATTTATTATTTTAATCTAGTTAATTGATTTATTTAACTACTTTCATTCAGTTTTCTTCATGCATTTATTTTGTAATATTCATTCATTATTAATTTAACTAAATATTGTACTTTTTATTTCAGTTTTTTTCTTTTAAATGTTCTTTTCCTGGATTTTATTTTGTTTTTATATATAGTAAATAATTTCAGGCATTAGGGTTAACCTGCGCTGGAATAATGTTTTGGCTGCTCTATGTTCACGGTTATTTTTTGTAAAGCTTGTTGCTGTTGTAATATGATGTTGAGATATTTTTATTGTTAAACTCAGGTATGAAACCATTTCAACGGATTACAAATCAGACCCAGTTTTAGTGGAAAAAAGCAGATTTTTGTGTTTTCGCTGAAAGTGATCATTCTTGATGTGCTTTGAACTCAAACCTCAGTGAAGGAAGATCCAGTTCTGATGCTACAGGATCAATGATTACACAGAAACATTCATTTCTCTGAAATAACATCTCTAAAGTTTTCATTTTTAAAGACACAATAAACCCAACATTACTATCCTGTACCCTGACATTACCACCTTATTCCATCATGGTGTATTTGTCCAGTTTTTGCTTCCTCTGTCTCCTTTACAAGCTTCCAGGTCTGTTTACGCCAGACACATCTTTTGAGCGTGTGATCTCAGCTGTGGATGCCAAATTTGTTTGGAATGTGACTTCAGCGCAGCAACACCGTTGCTCCTAAAAATAGCCAGAGAGCAACAAGCATCTCAATGACACGGCAAAACCTTTCCACCATGCTGCCCGCTCCATGTTGATCCGAGCAGCTACAAAACATTTAACGTTTTAACTGGAAGGATGAGCCGTCGTTTTCATCCTGTGACCTGTGGGTGAGATCTTTGTTGTTGTTGTTGTTGTTTTAGTATTAATTGGTTGATTAGTTTTGTAATGTTTTATAACAGAATGTTGTCCACGTCAGTGGCAACACAGTGTTGTAATTTAAATAATACTCAAGCCTTACATAAGATAAAGTATATTTTTCTGATGAGATATTGTGAAATATTAAGTTAAGGACAGAATATTTGATAATAAGAATCATAACGTTTATTTTATATTATTGATTTATTGTTATTTATTTGACATCTACTTGTATTTTATTTAACTCCGGGCTGTCATTTTGCTTTTTCCTTTATTTTTTACTGTAGTTGTTACAATGCATTAATGATAAGGATCTGAATGCAGAGTAAGGAGGCAACAGGTATAATAAAAGTTCAGCTATAATAACTGAAGGAAACGAGGCTGTAAATCTAAAACAGAGACAAAGGCAGATAAAGATAATGTGATCAATCTGACAATGAAGAAAGGAAATCGAGCTTCCCTCTGGCTCCTGTTCTGGATGTTAAATTATTTCATCACTGCAGCATCGAGACTTTTCTCTCTAATATGTTTCATTTTATTAGTTTTTTTATAACTGGATTCAGTTCAGACAGAAAATAGCAGTTTGAGTTCTTGTTTGGATAGAATATGATGGAGGAAGAAATGTGGGAAATTTCCTGGGAGAGTTGAGTTTTATGTGTGTGTGTGTGTGTGTGTATAATTGTGTGAAAGAATCCACAGATTATTTTATTATTTATATGTTTAACCGTGTAAAGCACTTTGTGTTACTTTTTGGTATAAAAACTGCTTGATGAATGAAATTAGATTTAACTCTACATTGATGGGAACAAACTAAATGGGGACCAGGTAAATCAGCAAATGAGAACAGGTGTGATCAGGAAGTAGAACACAATGTATTTGTCTTGTTTTATACAAAAAAAAACAATGTTTTTAAATGTAATTGTGTGTGTTTGTACATTCAGGTAAGTGCTGACCTCAGCTGCTGGCTTTCCCTGCTGACCGGAGAGTTTGTTTTTACATTTTGGACTAAACCTGACCTAAACCTGATCATGGTGCGCAACGTGGATGACCTGGACTTCTGCTTGACCTCTCACCCTCAGAGCATCCTCGAAGGCTTGCGTTCACTCTGCTCTCATCCCAAACTTGTTGATGTGACACTGAGTGCTGGTGGGAGAGATTTCCCATGCCACCGCGGCGTGCTGGCCCTCTGCAGTATGTACTTTCACTCCATGTTCTCAGGGGACTTTGTGGAGAGCATAGCTGCACGAGTGGAGCTTCATGATGTTGATCCTGAGATACTCAGTTACTTACTGGACTTCGCCTACACAGGAAAACTAACAATCAACCAGAGCAACGTGGAAGGGCTGATCTGCACCTCCAGTCAGCTGCAGTTTCAGACAGTTCGAGCTGTATGCAGCAGATATCTTCAAAACCAAATTGACGCAACCAACTGCCTGGGAATCCTGGAGTTTGGGGAGATCCATGGTTGCCCTGAGGTGGTGGCCAAAGCAAGGGCCTTTCTTCTAGAGAACTTTGAGGCTGTACAACAAGGTGAGGAGTTCCTGTTACTGGGAAGAGACAGGTTGGTCGCCTGCTTGTCTGATGAAGGACTACAAATCCGTTCCGAGTGCACTCGTGTGGAAGCCATCTTGAAATGGGCTGCGTATCAAGAAGAGTCTCGTCTCCACCACCTTCCTGAACTCATCAACCTGTCGCGTCTCTCTCTGCTCAGTCTCAGCTACCTGGCCGACACTTTACTGAAGGACAGTCTGGTGCAAGCTTCTCCCAGCTGCAGGGAGGTCGTTGAAAAAATCCACAGAGAGGTTAGTTCATTCACCTGTCTTCTCTCTTGATCTCAGCATTCTTCATGTAAATGCAACACTAATGTAGTTTTATGGTACTTTTTTACTAATATCAATACTTTGTTTCTCTGTGTTAAACCAGTAAAATGCCAACATAATCACACACTGCAACATAATCATGACATAATAGGCAGTAATCATGTGACACTAAAGGAATACACTGTTGCTGAGCTTCACAACTTTCAGAAATTAAACGAGGAGCATGTTTTGTATCAGGATGGTGGTATCTCAATAACTTAGAAATAGAAAAAACATTCTTCTGACCATTGGCAGAGCATTGAGTTGATGAAATCTTTTAAAGCAATATTTTCATTTTGTCCAGAAACTGAATCTAGCACCAGAATATTCTGACAGACTCGACTCTCAGAGTCCACAACCAAACCTGCAAGAAGTTCTGTTTGTGATGGGAGGTCGCTCACTGGATGATGATGATGATGAGGAAGACTCTGATGAGGAGGAAGACCGAGACCCGAGACTTCAGAGACTGCTGTCCAGGAACTGTGTCTTCTACAACATAAAGACTAGTGAGTTATGTACCCACCGGGTAAAATGTCATGTTTGTAAGGTTTATTTCATACCATTGCTGTTTATGAATGATTGTATCTTGCTGTTACTCTCCGTTTAAATGGTGGGTTTTATATTTATTTTATTTTTCTTTGCAGAACAGTGGCACGAGCTTCCAAATTTTCCAAATCCCAACAAGTGGGGTTACTCCATGGTCTCCCTGAATAATGATGTGTATGTCACAGGTCAGTGTAGAGTCTAACAGAAAAGATAATTAAACATTTTAATCTCCATATTCCCTTACAAGGAAAACAATGTTAGATTTTGATTAGGTGCTCTTGTCTGTCTGACAGGGGGCTCACGAGGTTCAAATACCAACACGTGGTCGACCACAGAGACCTGGAAGTACATCACCAGAGAAGGGAGATGGGTTACTGTGGCACCCATGCTCCGGCCTCGAACTAACCACACATCAGCAACACTCAACGGAGAGATTTATGTAATTGGAGGTAAGAAAATACACATTGTCCTTATACGGCTGCAGTACAGGAGGAAGTTCAGGTAAAGGCTGAGAACTTTTTGATATGTTTTAGGTACAACATCGGATCGAGTTGAGGTTGAACATTATGACCCTTACAACAACACCTGGGCTTTGACATGTCCTGCTTTAAAATATGTGACAAACTTCACAGCCACCGCTTGTCAGGGCAAACTCTACGTGATCGGATCGTGTGCGGTGAAATACAATGCACTGACCATGCAGTGCTACAACCCTGTCATAGGTAGGTGGCGTTAAACAAGCACATTGTTACGCTCAGATTAAATCCCACATAACTTTCACGTTTTTTCTCTGTGTGCAGGCTACATGAATCCAAGAAATTTTACTGCGTTAGATGTATTTGTTTCATACTTTTAATTGATTTTAATAAAATAATAATTTATTTACTTTAATTTATGTATTTATATTGTACTTTTTATTAATTAGGTATGATTGGTTATTATTTACCAGTTTTCCTCATTTTTGACACTATTTTAAAATAAAAGTTTAGATAAATTCACTTGTTAGTGGGTTAATATACATTTAGTTTAGCTTTGTTTGTTTAATTAATTCCTGAAACAAACCATGTAAAGAAGCTAATTCAAATACAAGAATAAAAAGTAGCTGGCAGAAGAAAAATCTTTTATAAACTGCCCCCACCCCTTTTCTCTCGTAACCATTTATCTGAAACACATACACAACAGCAAACAAAAAACATACAAACAAACATATAAAATATAACCTCTCAAAACTACGGGCTAATATGTTTGTTTTTATTCCAACACAACAAAACAGAAAGTCCTGAACACATAAAGTTTATTTAACTATTTACTTTAACCATCTTTGTAAATATATTAATATTATATCTGCAGAATATTTCATAAGCTAATTCCTTTCGCTGACATAATTCCAACAGCTGAAATCTGTCTGCAAATTTGATTTAAGCCTATAATTGGGACAGGAGTAATTTAAGGCAGGTAATTAGGTCCATTCAGATTTCCCCCAGGGCTGCATTGTGGCGGGGTGGTTACCACTGCAGCCTAACTGCAAGATGGTCACGGGTTTGGGCCTCGGGGAGAAGCTTGACATATAACCTTTCTGTGCAGAGTTTACATCTTTGCATGTAACGGTTGTTTGTCTCACTGTGCTAGTCCTGCGATGGATTAATGATGTGTCCACGATGTACCCTGCATTTCACCTGATGATTGCTGGGATAGGCTCTAATGTACAATGTAATCATGTAAATAGGCTTTATTTTAAATGCACCCAATAAAAGAACAGCACATAAAAATAACATTAACAATCGAGCAACACTGAAAGATATTCCATGTAAGCAATGATTACAATAAAACAGTAAAACAAAGACATGGTTGATTTGATGACACCTGCCTTAAAATGCATCTATGAACATTATGACCCTTACAAAAACACGTCTTCAATTCTACAATGCTTCTACACATAAAATGCAGAGCCTGCTTTTTTAAAGTGCTAAAAAAAATACTTATTTTAAAAGTTCTTGTTTGTCATTTAGTTTTCATGTGTTTTTTAATTTTTTTTTTGTATTATAGATAATTGGATTAGTGTTTGGTCCCCATTCATCCCTAAGTATCTATCCTCTCCTCGTTCAGTCTGTGTGGATGGAACTATTTATCTGGTAGCTGACAACACTAAAAAAGTGTTTTCATATGATCCTGAGGCAAACATCTGGCAGAAGGTGAGCTTAAAGCATATTAACACTCCGCATAGAAGTCTGATAATACAGCAACCAAAGGTCTTTGCACTCCTTCTCTTTTTAGTTTCAATGTAAACTTTTTTATTATTTTCTCTCTTTTCAGGTCCAGCTTCTTCACATGCTTCATGAAAATGGGGGGCTGGTGACCCTTGACAGGAAGCTGTTTGTAACTGGGGGACATTGGAAAGGAATGGAAGGTGACTATGGGGTGGAAGTAGAGGTCTACAACAGAGCATCCAACACCTGGGAGGTGGAGTGCTTCCTTCCAAGACTCTGGTTCTACAGTGGAGTCTGCACCATTTTCCTAGATCCATCCCAGTGGCCGGAGTTTTCCCCCATAGATTCAACATAAATGCATCCTGTCCTAAGAATACTAGATCTGAACTCACAAAGTTCACTAAGACATATCCCCCTTAAATATATGGTTATAGTACAGAGAGAGTGTTTATGCTGGGATGTCAGTGTGTCTGAGAATAGTTTGTTACATGATCCTCTGGTATTTTTGGATGTTTTCAGACCACTAGTTGGCTGCTCATTGGGGTGTTTATTTAAACTTTGTATTGTGTGTTTCAGATCTGAATTTCTTTGGTGTTATAATTAAACTATTCTTTTCAGTCATAAATATTTTGTAAAAAGTGTTTCAGGAAAACTAGTTTGTGAATTATTATTTGTAAATCAACTGTTCAGAGTCAGTTTATGAATAAAAGCAGTTGTAGGCTTTATCTTTGTCTTGTGTATGATCATTAACTCGTCGGAATCCAGTAGTGTGTCGAAGCGTCTTTCTTCCCCATGGAAACACAAAGATTGGCTTTCTGTCACCATGGCAACGGCCCGGAAGCGCGTAATTACCATGGCAACCCCAGTGACTATGGTTCAACATGGCTGCGGTGTGGCCTAAAGTTCCTTGGTTTTAAACTTATCTCATTTGTTTCTTTCTTATTAGTACCCAGTAAATATTTGTCACTTAAAGTAAGCTTTTTATTATCGCGTCGGATAATATGCAACGTGTTCGACACGTTTATCGGCTTTTAGTTGAAACGTGTCTGCGTATTAAGCTAAAGTAAACCAAACAGTTGTACATGTGAAACATACTGTGGTTCGGATCTGTATCAGTGTTTGCAATGAACTTTCAACGGGGACAAAGTGGCAACTCACCCAGACTGGAGGCTGTGATTCAGGTTGGTAAATAAACATTTAACCATTGTTTTATTTGGCGTCCTTGTTAATATTTGATCGTTTAAAACTTTTAAGCACGACCTGAGTGGATAACAATTCACTTAGGACGATAATGAATTTGTCCCGACATGGATATTATATGATGTATTTTAGTAGTTTCTGTACTATTTTAAGAATTTTGTTTGTTTTCATGTGCAAAGTACCTCATTTATGCATCTTTTTCCTGCACATGTAAGAACAATTCAAAGAGAATAGTTAGGACTGTATAAAATTTAAATAAAAGATAATGTAATTTAATAAATCTTAATACAATGGCTCACAACTCAACAAAATACCACACGGTAAAACAAACAAACAAAAAACTTTTAATAGAAAATATGTCCTCATTTTGAATTAGTTGGCAGCAACACGTCTCTTAAAAAGTTTGAACAGGAGCAACAAAAAAATAGAAATTAATCGGGAGGAATGTGTATGGGACCAGGTTGGAAACACCACTGTCTTTTCTGAAACAAAGCTCGTTTTTAATGGGTGGAGATCAAATCAAAAACTGGATGAAATGATGGCGTGGGCAGCTTCCACATCCAGCAATGCTTCAGCAAGATAATTCAGAACGACATAGCATCACGGGAGAAGAGCCTGAATGTTGGACCGAGCCTGTCCATGAGCCTGGCTGTTGGACCGAGCCTGTCCATGAGCCTGGCTGTTGGACCGAGCCTGTCCATGAGCCTGGATGTTGGACCGAGCCTGTCCATGAGCCTGG
>JBAMHV010000015.1:24055984-24066372 GCA_037177535.1 Pseudomugil gertrudae | reverse complement strand
CCTCCTCCTTTTTCCTTGGTGCACAGTGAGAAGATCAGCCTGGAAAAGCTGCTTTCAGGGCTGCAGCAGGAGGTAGAGTCCCAGCGTGTGGAGCTGGAGGTACTGCGGAGCTCGTTACTGGACCTCCAGAGACAGAGGGACCTCCTGCGGCAGCAAACAGAGGACTTAGAGATGCAGTTGACACGCCAGCGCACAGAAGCCCAAAGAGGGTATAGATGACAACAGAGAATGGACATAAAAAAAAATTATCATTATTATTATTATATTACAGAACACTTCCTGTCAGACCAGGAACACATGTCACGCTCTGGCTAACAATGCACCCGGATCAAATTTTATTAGAAATGTAAAATATTTACATAGAATTAATGCTTTTATGCAAAAGAGATGCTTTTTTAAAATTTTCTTCAGGAGGTAAAATCATTGATTAGTCGAGAACTGGAGCAGGACATGCTTTTGTGGTTTGGCCTGTGGCCCCATTTCTCCATTTTTCAAAGTGGAGATGTATCACTGTTAGGGTGTGTTTGACTAAGAAACAGCGTGTGTGTCTGTGTGTGTGTATGTTGCATGTCATGTTTCAGGGAGAGGAGTCTACAGGAGCTGGAAGGGAAGAACTCAGATCTGTGTGAGGAACTTGCTACAGTTAAGGAAACCCTGAGTCAAATCACTCTTCAAAAGGAGGTGTTGGAGAATGACAAGGCCAGCCTCGTTCTAGCTCTTAACAAGGTAAAGTTTGTACACCAAAACTCTTGACTTAAGAGGTCTGATCATTTACATACTTCTAATAATAATAATTAACTTAACAGATGGAGTCCCAGAGCGCTGCACAAGAGCGTGCTCTAAACAAACTGCAGAGTAAGGAGGCTGCTCTGAATGACTCTCTGGCCAAAATGGCTGCCCTCAGTGAAGGCTTAGCTAAAGACAAGGTGGAACTCAATCGCATTGTGCTGCAGGTACTACCTTGTTGACATGAAAAGTTAAGAGACAAAGCACCGGAATAAAAAGTATTGTTTCCTCTTTCAGACAGAAGGTGAGAAAGCAGAACTTTGTGGACGTAGATGGGAAGCTGAAGCAGAGCGAGCTGTGGCCAGAGAAGATACAGTCTGGGCACAAAAAGAAATGATGAAGGTCATTGCAGAGAAACAAGCCCTGGAGAGCTCCCACTTTCAATTACAAGATCTCTGCCAGAGACTAGAAGCAGAGTTGAGCCTCCTCCAGAAGGAGAGAGCTGAGGGCCTAGAAAAGGCCTGCCAGGTCAGGAACGGCCCACCACTCACACTCCCCTTAGCTCCCACCACCTGGGAGAACCATTTTCATGGTATTAATAGCTTTCATCACATTCACAGTGCTTGTTTTTGCATTAAAATATATAGGAGGTCACAGACACATTTGATGTGTTTTTCTTTCTTCATATGGGAAACGGAGAGCAGTTTTAGCTCCTCTGTGTGCTTTATGAGTAACATGAGGCGTAACAAGGAAGGGATATTCATGAACAAATGTGAACTGGAAAAGATAAATAGATAGGCATATAATATCCAGAAGGAGGTTTAGTGAAAGCGGCAATAAATTAACACCTAAAGTATTCCCATTATTCCTCATCTGATCTCCCTGTTTGGCCCTACAAAGAATGAAAGGAATCCTTTCCTGTTTTATTATCTGTTCTGACTGAAACTGAGACATGTGTGTGGATCTGAGCTAAAATATAACAAACCCAAACGATTTGACAAATTCCTTCCAAACATTTTAGATAACTTATCTGTAAAAATAAATCAGGCTTGAATAAAACAAGGCCTGTGTGGCCTCTGCTGCACGATGCTTATGTTTCCATTTCGGATTGGTTGCTACTCACATCCATAACATGTAATCCATCCTTTTCATATTTACCTAAGGAGAGACTCGGGGAAACTACGGGGTAATGCTTAGTTAATGTGAGTTCATTTCAGTTCAACTCACAGTATAGTGATATTTGCTTTTGCGTGATTAAAGCTGAAAATAATTTTCTTTCTTTAAATAAACCAATAAAATGTTTTATATTTTCAAAGCATCAAAGTTTAATCTCCTCATCAAATGCAGCTTTATTGTAAATGAATAACTACAACCCCAATTTAAAAAAGTTGTAACAATGGGCAAAATGTAAATTAAAACTAAATTCAGTGACATCATAATGTATGTCATAAACCTTTATTTTATCCACAATAGAGACGTTTCGCCACTTAATGGAAAACATCAGCTGAAGGCACCAACACATCTGTAAAAAGGTGGCACAGTAGCAACAAAGGGCTGAAAAAATAACTATTACAAATAAAATACAACCAAAGGAGCATTAATATCTAATTAGGTTGATTGACAACAGCTCAGTAACATGACTAGGTATAAAATGAGCATTTTAGAAAGGCAGAATTTCCATGAATGGATTTATAAATGTTCACCAGTCTGAGACAAACTGGGCTGGCATTGCTGATGGTGTTGCATTAGTGCCTATGATGTGAGCAGCTTCCACATCTGTGAAGCTCCATCAATGCTGAAACATACATGGAGGTTTAAGAGCAACATCTGCTCCATCCAGACGTCTCTTTCAGGGAAGACCTTGCAGATTTCAGCAAAACGATGCTGAACCACATCCTGCTTCCATCACACCAGCATGACTTCACAGGAGATGAGTCCAGCTACTGAACTGGCAATGGATTTATACTTAAGTTAAATCTTTACAGCCATTTGTGAGTCTGGTGTCAATAATCTAAGTGTTTGAAAATTAGAGGAAAAGTAGGTTTCCTAACTTTGAACTTTAACCAGTGTCCTAGAATGACATTAGTGTCACACAAGCTCTGTTTCCACAAAAACTATTTGTTCGTGTTTAGTGAATTTCAGCAAAATGCATCCCAGGAGAATCCCCTCCTCAGAACTTCCACATATATATATAAGAATAAATTCCACAAGTTGCACACTGATATAAAAGTTCATTATTCTTGTTGCTATATATACGTCTTGTGGTGTGTCAAAGTCCCGCGACCCCGCTCTGGGATAAAGCGGTTGAAAATGGATGGATGGATGGTGTGTCAAAGTTATTTAAATGATGGTTGGAAAAATGTCACTTGAGCCGAATGTCAGGGTCAACATTAGTGCAGCACATATGGCCTCAGAAATGATGTAGAGTGGATATTTTACTTAATTGTGTCTCTTCCACACAAAAAGGTTTGCATGCTGTTTTAATAGACATGATGAGACATTCTATAGAGGATTTTATTTTTCCTCTTCAGGTCAAAAGGCAGATACAGACTCTAACTGAGGAACTGTGTGGGTGCAGGAAGGAGCTTGAGGCAAAGACTACATCCATAAAGAGAGCTACCCATGACAGGGAGGAGCTGACCAAGGACAAAGCAGCTCTGAGTTTCAAGCTAAACTCTGCTGAGCGAAAGATCGCTGGTCTGATGCAGGAGCTGGTTACACTGAGGTTCAACCTGTTTGTGCATCTGTTTGTGTGGTTGGATGTTTAACAATTAGATGATCATTTCATTTACAGCTCTACATGTATGCATAAATGAAAACAAGACAAGTATTGGTGATATTTGGGTTTACAGTAGACTGAATAGAAAGGTTAAAAAGGTTGTGTGTGTGTGTGTGTGTTCAAGTAAAACCAAACGACACTGTGCATGTTGAATAAAAATACATTTACCTTCTAGAGCATAGTGAGTCTCATGTAACAGGAGTCTTTAAGTAACTGGGTTTTATTTGGAAACTATGCTTGTGATGGATTATTGGATTTTATGACCTTTTGCTCCTAGAAGTTCAGAGGTCATATATCTGAGCTCAAACCTACTTGCTGCTGTGTTCCAGAGCAGAGAAGGAGTCCCTCGAGACAGCCCTGTTCCAGAGTCAGGAGCTTTCTGCTTTTCTGGAGGCTGAGTGCACCAGGTTGGAGGGTGAGAGGTGCAACCTGAATCTGGCTAACGAGACCTTGACGCGTGAGTGGCCCCCTCCCTCAGAGACCCTGCTGTTTTTTCTGCCAGAAGCCTTTCCAGCCACCCACTAGGGATCCATATTTCAGCTCTGAGCTCTGCAGCAGCTGGGTTGCACCATGACTGAAGCTGCTTTCTCAGCTGACCAGGGTCTCACATCTCCACACAAACACACATAGGTCAGCTAAGTAGTGTTAAGCTAGAACGTTCCACTTAAAGCCGTAGATGAGTATACCCATAAATAAAACCTGAAATGAAGCATGCCTGATCCTGGACCATGTTTGGGAATGCTGATTTTTGGTGTTATTCATAGAAACGTTTATCTGTGCAGGTGACACTGCTCAAATGCGTGCAGATGCTCAGCAACAGCTTGCACAACATCAGCGTGAGTTGGAGGAGAAGATTGTGGAAGTGGAGAAGAACGCCCAGGTGACGCTAAACAAAACAGTGCAAATTCACAGAGAGCAGCTGGAAGCAGAACAGCAGCAAAAGGTACAATGTAGAGACCATCTACAGTGGGTTAAGCAAGCCATGTGTTGAATCAAACCTGTATTCTAACAGCCTCATCTTAGCTTCCTGTAATCACCATTAAAGTTAATGTGGCCACTTCTTCTCGACTGACAAATGTTCAGAGAAGGACATTGAAACACTTCAAAATTACCTTCAGTTGGTGTCCATACTGGGTATAGGGCACCAAGGGTTGGCAGAGGCAGGGCCCAGAGCCCCAGGAGCCTCCACCTGGAATGGAAACATTTATGATTGAATTTGTGCATGGTTCCTGATGTGAACACAACAGAATGATGTGTGTTTGCCTTCTGCTTTGACAGGAGCAGCATTGTGCAGAGCTGATGGTTCAGTGGCACCAGGCTGAAGAGCAGCTGCGCAGACAGTGTGAAGAGCTGCGTGTGCACAACCAGGAGGAGGTGCAGCAGGTGCAGCAGGAACTGGCCAGGCTGAGGAAGGAGTTCAGCCAAAGCCTCCTGCAGGCTGAAAGTGAAAAGCAGCAGGTGCGTCAGGTGCTCTGTAGGTTTGAGTAATTGTGCAAAATTGGCATACTGTCTGTATCTTCTTACTACTGTTGACCTCAATGAAGGTTTAAAAATATATATATGGTTGATCTTTATGTCCAAGACCTGTATGCCAGATCCCTTTTTTTGTATGCAGGCTTTGTCTCAGAAGGAGGCAGAGAAAGCTGCCCTCTCAGGAAAGATTGCATCCCTGCAGCAGGATTTGTCCACAGCAGACATGGAGATGGAGCGCGTAGAGAGGGAAGCGCTCAGCAAACAGAAACACGATGAGGTAAAAATCCTGCTGGCTCATGCTCGCCCCGGTTCAGTGTCGTTTCTATGTATAAAACATAGTTACTTTTCTCTGTTTCAGAATATCATGACCATCCTCAGATCTGAGCTGCAGGACTTACAGGCTCGGTTTGAAGAGTCTCTGAACTCCCATCAGAGTGGCAAAAACAGTCTCATAGAGCAGGTCAGAGAGTTGAACCAGCAGAAAGAACAGGATAAGCAGGAGGTTGGAACTTTTTAACATAAATCTTTGCAACATAAATAATGTGATTGCTGTTTCTATAGGACTAATGTATAATAATATCTACTCACTCATTCAGATCTCCATCACGAATGCCTGAATTTATACTGTGGGACCACTAGATAGATGGCACAGGTTGTTTGTACTGTCTCAGAAATGAATTGGAAATTTCATTCTTGTTTGTATTGGCATCGAAAGAGAGACCTCTGCTTCATACAGTGACTGAAAGTTTGCACCAATTAGTACCAGTGTAAAGGAGAAGCATTTAACCTTAGCCTCTGTTGCTGTTGGCTGGTGTCAAACTGCTGTACAAGCATCAGGGTGCCATCAGGTGCAAAGCTCACACAGCCAAATCCCACTAGGAAAAGTGATGTAGTGTCCCCTTTTCAGGCTCCAACTCAGCTCTCACTTTCTGTGTCCTTTTCCTGTAAAATCCACAGGAGGAAAATTTTGCTCCGTGACCTTAATATAAACATAAAAGTGCAATTAGAGACATAATTTGGCCCAGGGACACACCTCTCCGAGCCAAATGAGAGCTGTAAATCTCATCTCTTGAGGTGGCTTGAGGTCAGGATTCCAGGCACAGGGTCGCTGGGCGTTTTAGTGAAATAACAAACTCACACTCACCTCATTGAGATGTAACTGCGAAGTCTTACGAGCCTCAACAATCCTTGATTTAAAAGCCTGGATCCCCCAGAAAATGGGGGGATTGTTTATCTGCGCGGGACTTATTAGTTTCCATTAAAAAAGCCAAAAATTCGGGTGACTCCATCTTCAGACTGTCTCCTTAGCCTTGTCAAAATATAGCAGACGTTTGGAGCCAAAGCAGAGGAGTTTAGAGGCTCGGTCAGCCCTCCCTGCCATACATCAGGTCAGACTCATGCAGCTCTATCATATTTGGCTGTCACCCCTGCTCCTTCCCATGTTTGATTGTTTTCCCTGATCGTAACTGAGGACTCTCATGTCAGATAGGCACGATGCAGGAGTGTGAATATGTGACAAAGAAGTAGAGATAGGAGCAGAGAAGAGGGGGTTGTACGGTCCCTGGTACCATAATATGGAATAAAGGTTTGAGTTAACCCCTTGTGTAAATAAGCCAGCAGGAAAGTGTTTATTTTCACCCAGGCAGCAGTGAGAGGCTGGCTCCACTGGGACTCCAGGTCCCCCTCTCCCATCCACATAACACAACACTGCTGCCCTCATATTCTCAGCCCTTCTCCGCTCCCCACACCCAAAATCAGATAAAATAAAGTATAATTGGCCAGATCACCACTAGCTTGTTTTTTCTCACATTAGAGTTTATGAGAAGGAACCATCTTGTGTGGCCTCTAAACATAACACTCTTTCTCCTCGTTATCCTCCCTTTTCCAAGCACTCCCCTTCTTCTCTTCCATCAGTTTATGGGGGGCTGCAGTTTATCATGGTGCTCTCTGCAGATTCTTTACACCACAGGCTGCAAAGAGGAGATAGGGAGAGACAGCACCTGGCTACGAGCCCAACTGGCTCTTATCTGTACCCAGATAAGCTCAGGCCTCCCTACTTCTCTCACTATGCACAACACATTGCTATAAAACAAAATATAGGTCATAGAGTGTCTTGTGATTATGTATACAGCACTTAAAATAGAAGATGTGGAGGTTTAGCTTTCAAACAGTAAAGTTTTAACTGTATTATGTCATACAAAATCAGGGTTACTGAAAGTTGAAAGGTTTTCTTTTTTAATTTAAGGTTTAATTTGATTTTACAATGTAAGTTAATCAGTGCGTATATATTTTGTCTCTACAGAAAGCTAAGACATGTGAGATTCCTACTGAAGTGTTAGAATGAAGATATGTGTTACTGTCAGAGTGTTCACCAGCAACACTGTAGAACAGGGGTGCCCAAATCTGGTCCTCGAGATCTACCAGTACTTTCCTGCAACTTTTAGATCCAACCCTTCTCCAACATACTCATCAACACACCTGAATGAAACAGCTGAAGGCCCTCAGCTGCATGCCATCCAGCTCTGCAGAGGCCTGATTACGAGCCAATCATTTGATTCAGGTGTGTTGGACAATGGTTGGATCTAAAAGCTGCAGGACTGACTCCAGAACCGAACTTGGACTTGCAGTAGAACATATTTATCTGCTTCGATAAGAAAACAGTGAAATGAGAACATTGCAGCTCAGTTCATGTTGGAATGAATAAAGCAATGTCTGATTAGGAACTATGAAAAAGTTGAAGCTAAAACAAGCTAACCTGAGCATTTTTTAGGTGTTTTAATCAGTGTTACAATCCAAGTTCGACTGCAGACCTGTTCAGGGTGTACGCCGTCTCTTGCCTGATAATAGCTGGGATAGGCTCCACCTACCCTCATCCCTTACCTGGAATAAGTGGTACAGATAATGGATGGACCCAAAGCACAGTAGAAACACAATGGATCCAGAAGTTGGTGAAGAACAAGATAGTATATGATGGAAAGAGCGAATACTTCACTATAAAACCTCCTTCATTGCCATGGAAACTCACAGGACCTCCATGATTCATTAAAAAAAGGCAAAGGTGACACATTAGCAGAGTTTTTATAGCTCAAATAAAAACAGCAGAAATATGTTATCATTGTGATTGTGGCTGTTAGTCTCCAGAGATTTTGTCCCACATTGATGAGATGGACGTGTTTGCAATCAGCAGCGTGTCTGCCTCCATCTGGCACCTTGTTTGTGTGGTTTTACCTGAAGCAGAAATATGATCAGAAGCTTTAAAGAGGACAGTGATGTTCTCATGTTTTCCTTACATTTCCATCTAAATACTGTGGTTGGTTTGGATGAGGATGCTTAGTAGTCTTTTAGCCATTGCTAGGTTACATGTTAGGACATCTAATTCTTAGTATTTGCAAACATCCTCTCGACTGCATGGATTGAATGCTGAAGAGGTGAAGATGATGGTAACTGTCGTTATTCTTTCCCATCATATGAACATTAAGTTCAACGTGCTTCGTCAGCACCTGCTGGAGACAGAAGATAGATTCATCAAAGGGCAAAGAGATCTGATTGAGGCGCACAGAGAGCTTCAGAGCTGTGCAGAGGAGCGAGACAAGCTACAGAAAGAAGTGATGGACCTGAAACACCTCCTGGGTGATGAGACGAAAGTTAAACAGACTATTCAAGTTTCTAACCAGGAGCTTCGAGGTTTCATTAAAAGAACAGAGAGCAACAACAGCAGGTACAGCTGGGCCACACAGTCCCTCTAAATCCTGTTGTAACTACTGTTTAAAAGTAGATATTTGTATGTGTTGTAGCCTTAGACGATCTCTGGAGGAGAAGGAACAGAAACTCACTGTGTTGGAGGAATGCAATAGCTCCGTGCTCCATGAGGCAAGCACTCTGAGGAGCAGCATGAGAGAGCTGGAAAAGTCTCGTCTACAGGAACGCAGAGAACTGCAAGCGCTGCGTCGACAGGTGAAAGCTTTTTTAGGTCAGTGGTTTCAATCTCATTTATGTCAAGCAAGAATGACTTTCAGGAAGTATGTACAATCTTAATGTGCACAGGTAAAGGTCCTGGGAGGCGAGAACAGCCGGCAGAAACAGGAACTGCTTGAGCTGCAGGCCCGGGTATGTCAAGAGGAGCAGAGGGAGGAGGAGGCGCGTTGCGAGGCTTTCACTCTCAGGCAGAGATTGCTGGCGTGTGAGACTGGCAAGGAATCAGCGCTAAATGAGGTAGAAGGCCTCCAGGAGTTGGTCTGTTAGGGACATGCTGGAGCAAACGTTCCAGCTTGGCTTAAAAAATCCAAGAATACTTGTCATACTTACGTAGAGACAGAGCACGAACCATATGCAAAGCACACTGAAACGCTGGTGGGTTATTTTCCCTTTAACTTTGTGTGAACTGTTTGAGAAGCAGCGCAAGAAACTCTGATAACATCACTCAGTGTAATGCTTACTCACAGAAGTCAAAAGTTAGTTCGTTTAGCGAGACAATATCCTTATCATCCATTAAAATCCAGTTTGAACCTTATCCAACCTATGGCCTCATTTAGAGGGGCCCCAAGTTCTCATGACCCGAACAATTGTGCAACTGAGTGCTCTTGAGCTGGCAAGTGAATACATATATATGACAAGTGAGTAAGTATTTATAGCATGTGGACCGCTCACAATGAATTGCTCATTATGATGATTCATTAGAGGCCTGGGTAATGCATCTTTTTTCCAGCTCAATACGGCAATGCAATCTTTAAAATATACAGACCTCCTCATGTTTAAAGCGTCTTAATCCGGAGGAACCAAGAGTATTGAGCAACTAGGAGTACATTGTTTAACTCATCTAGCTCTCTATGAATCAGTTTAGGAGTCCTGTTTCCACTAAAGGGATCCAGCTCAGGACAGAGCGGATTGGGTCAGTTAACTCTGATCTCTGTTGTGTTTCAGCCATACCCTTACCTGGTAAGTGGTGCATCAGCCAGCTAGTGATAGCTGTGTCAGCTGAATAATAGCTTGATCAACAATAGCATTAGATCATTGTGTCAAGCTTCACACTATAGTATCATATTGGGAAGCCTGGAAGCCTGTGGCCAGCAGCAGGACCACAGATAAAAAGCATGGCTTGGACTGAATACTTTGGCTCCATTTCTTGGTGTTCTTGTCTTGTTTTTCACGTGTTGGCATCTTTACATAAACACAAAACCTACTTAACTGTCTTACTTTCACCATAAAATTCAGTGTAGCATTCACTTTTTACATTTTTCATAAATTTCACTTTAAAGTTAAATATCATTTTGTGAACAGGCTGGAAGCTCAGTTTGCCTCTGTGATAAACAGTGTTAATGCATTACGCCTAAAATATCCATCCATCCATTTTCTACCGCTTTGTCCCTGAACGGGGTCGCGGGGGGGCTGGAGCCAATCCCAGCTGTCAACG
>JBAMHV010000015.1:24042651-24055580 GCA_037177535.1 Pseudomugil gertrudae | reverse complement strand
CACGCTAACACGGAGAGAACCCACGCTAACACGGGGAGAACCCACGCTAACACGGAGAGAACCCACGCTAACACGGGTAGAACATGCAAACTCCACACAGGAAGATTCCCGGTTTGACGGTTCTGATCTGTCTTCAGTGGCTGCTGCATACGTTGCCTGTGTGTGTGTGTGTGTGTGTGTGTGTGTGTGTGTGTGTGTGGGTGTGTGTGTGTGTCCTTGCCTTAACATGTTGCCATAGAGATTGATCTGAGTGGAGTAACTGCTGGTGTGTCTCCTTATAGACTTAATAGAATAAAACAAGGCAGTTTATTTGTGTACTTTACAGATCGGTGGAAGGAAACTCCTGTCTGTTCTATCAGCTGATCACCGATCAATCAGCTTTTGTGGGAAATTGTTATCTTGTCAGAGACCTGAAAACACTGCTGACGGATTATATTTTATAACAAATATAATTTTCTTAAGGGGAACTTAGTGAAAACCTTTAACAGGTCTGAGCTCATCACAGCTTCTTTCATCCTGTTTGCAGGTTTTACAGTGAGACCTAAATGAGAGTGAAAAGATTCAGGCAAAAATAAACAGCTAGATTTCAGCCTCTGAAAAAGTTTAAGGAATGATTTGGATGCTTACCAAACCGGTAAAGGTTGTGTCTGTAAATTAATTCATTTTTCACACTGCTTTGCTTTTTTGTGCAGAAGCTGGACTCTAGCCCAGCAATTAGCAGGCAAGAGGCACACCCTGGACAGGTTGCCAGTCCATCAAGGGCCAACAAAGGAAAATTCCACCTAGATTAATTTACACCAACTAATCTAACATAGATTATAGTGGAAATCCAGGAAAGACCCCAAACATACACAACATGCAAACTGCAGACTAAACCTTCTGAGGCACCATGCACCCCTCTGTTTAAATTATGAATAATATCAAAGGCACACTGTTATGACCAAAATGCAGTTTTATGTACAGTCTAAAGGAGTGTAGCTAGGTGCTGAAACCAGTCATGTTTTGTAACCTTGTTCCTCTTGTTTGCACAGGTTGCAGGGCTGCAGTGTCGTATGAAGGAACTGGAAACATCCCATCTGCAGAGCCAACTGCTGCTGCAGGAAAAAACAGCTTACCAGCAGCAGAGTGAGCAGAGGCACAGAGAAACCATTGCTCAGCTGGAGGCAGTGTTACAGGACTCCAGCAGCAAAGTCAAGGAGCTCTCTGTGCAGGTTGGTCTTTTTGAAAACAAGGCCCGAAGCCTGGAAGAGCAGCTACGTCTCAGTGAGGCCAAATGCCAGAAGCTGGAGCAGCAACTGTCAGGACTGCATTCTGCTCTGCAACGCACTGTCAACTGTGCACGTATTTGTAATAAACCTGGATCACAACAACGGCTCCCGTCTCCTTGGAGGAGACACCTGCATGCGAAAGGTATGACAGGAGATCATAATCTGATCCTTTCTCCCATCATTAAAGATGTGAACTAAGGTGTGGTCTGTTGTCAGGGGCAGCGAGTGTGACCGAGGATAAGGAGTTGAATGTGGAATCTATGAGTGAAGTCCTACAGGAATTCCAGCAGGAACTCAGAGAAGCACAAAAAGAAAGGGTATAAATAAAAGTAATAACAATTAAATTAAACTGCATAAGTTATAATACAATTTAAAGTTTCTGTTTCTTTCTGCAGGATGAGGCCAAGGCTCAGCTATCCAGTCTGAATCAACATGTAACTGAACTTGAGTGCTGCGAGGAGAAGTCAGCCACCCAGCTGCTACAGCTGCAGAGATCTTTGAAGCAATCAGAGAAGGGTAAGAGAGCCATTATCTAGGGTACACCCTAGGTTGCTACTCCATCACAGGGCCTAAAAAAAGCTTTTTATTAATATTTTTTAGTTATTTCTGCTCTTTCAGAAAAACAAGAAGTGGAAGGACAGTTGCATGAGGTGCACGCATCCCTTTCCCTGCAGAGGGATGTTGCCCATCGTACAGAGCGGGAGAAGAGAAAGCTGGAGGCAGAGGTAGCCCGGCTCAACGCTGGTTTGCTAGCTGCTCAGACTGAGTCCAGGGAACTGCAGGTATGTATGCAGGTATGGAAATGTTCAAAGAAATGCCACGCAGCATCTTTAGAAAATACTCTCCCAATTCCCTTATAGGACAAGTTAGAGATCTTGAAGGGGTTAAATTCATGTGCACATGCAGAACAGCAGAAGCTCAAAGAGTCTCTGGAGACTGCAGAAAGCAGAGTAAATCTTCTCGAGCTTTCCCAACGTACCCTCGAAGGTGAACTGCAGAGGGCCCGTCTGAGGGCAGCAGAGCTGGATGTGGAAGCCGGGGCTCTGCAGGAGAGACTGAAAGACATGAGGATGAAGCTGAGTGAGTCTGAAGACCGATGTGCAGCCCTGAGGGTCGGCGAGGAGAGGCTGGTCACATCTCTGTCTCGAGCTGAGCAGCATGAAAACCTGCTGAGAGGGCAGGTTCAGGAGCTTTCAAACACGCTCAGTTTCAACAGGAGCAATGCTGAATCTCTGCAGGAGCAGATAACACAGCTTCAGGGAGCTCTAACTGCCAGTGAGCAGGACCGAAAGCTGCTGCAGGTACAACTATACAACAAGTGTGTGTGTAACTAGTGTCATTTCCTGCTTCCAGTTTCCTGAGCTTAAAATCTAAGCTTAAAAGGGTGTTTGTTAACCCTTTCAGGTTATTAACTCCTAATAACCTGGGAAAATTGTGATAGATAATTGACCTGTTAGGTACATATTTATATTCTGTCCAAGGCGTTTACAATCAAACCACAATGTGGAGTGTTAATTCAGAGACCCTTATCACTACTGTGTTGCCTCTATTTTTTAACCTGGAAATGATGGTAATGTCCAATCAGGAGCAGCAAAAGATCAACAAGTGAGCAGTAAAAAAGAAAAATAATGATCCTTTATGACTAGAATAAAGACAAGCAGATGTTTTTGATGCAAAAAGCAGCTGAGTTGGATGAAGGTTTGTGAGGATGGTAGGTAAAAATGAGCATTAATAGGTGTAAATGAGGAAACAGTGTAAATAAATAAATCGTTTATGTTGTATTTTTTCTCCTGAAAGTCGAGATCTGCAGATGAGAAAAGGTCCCTAAAGTTCTGTTAGTAATAAAAATAATCAATTCATTTCCTTTTTCTGGTTATGCTGCTATTTCTATTGATACATTCATTTTACATCCTTTCAGCCTCCTGAAAACATTGTGTCTACTTGATAACTGGGATCAAAATGATTCAGCTTCTCTCTCTTACATAAAAATGTGTTAAACGTGGATACAGAGCCGATTTCAGAAAATATTAGTTGAGCAAAAGGACCTATTTTCTGAAGCTGAAATGATGTGTATGTTGTAGGTGTGTGTGGAGCAGGACTGTCTGCTTGTAGATTAAAATGTACCTCTGAGGAGAGAGCACAAGATGCTCACTGTAAACTGTAGTTTGTTAAAAATGTGAAATGTAAAATACCAATATTTGGATGAAAACATGCTTTTCAACACGTGTCTTACAGGAACGTCTGGATAAAACACGAGATGCTCTCTCAGAGAGTAAGAGCCTGAACCACGCACTGACAGAGCAGACGCAGAGCTTTCACAAAGCCAAAGAGGTCTTAGAGCTGAAGATTTCTGATTCAGAGAAGCAAAACAGGTCACTGATGCAGGTGAGAATCGGTGCTGAAGTAAATAAGGGTGCAAACTTTGAGTCTTCATTTTGATGTTTTTTTGTTATTTAAGAGCGTAAAGCAACAGCAGGAAGCTGACCATAAAGCTGTCCAGCATCTGCAGAAAGAGAAAGAAGAACTGCGAGACAATCTCACCAGTCTGCAGAGCTCCTTGCAAAAGCTTCAGAATGAGAAAGCAGAAACAGGGAAAGCCCTGACGCGCCTCAGTAAAGACAAATCAGCTCTTAGAAAGACACTGGAGAAGGTGAGACCTCGATGGGATGCTTCCTTTTCTTGAAAAATATAAGTTTTTTTTAAACTGGTTTCTGGTGAGCCAAGCAAAAAGAAGAAGAAAACAAAAATAAACTACATGTGCTGAATATGAGGTGAAGCATTGAGTATAAGCCAAACCACAATTGGCTTCAAGTGTAATTAACATATCTTACAGTAAGTTCTACAACTGCTGGAAACCAGTGTGTAAAACCGGCCAGTACTGAAGTAATATCCAGTATGTCAGCGCCTTGTTGCCACATTCTGACACACAGCGGCTAAGTCATAAGCCAAAACTGAGCTGTTACATTACTCCCCGAAGGAAATGATTTAAAATAAGTAGCAATGATATCCTTCATGTGCAAAGTTGTCCTAAAGAGATGAAGACACGTTACAAGTCTCTGCTATACGCTTTACAGGAAGGCACATGAGCACAGAACAATAACGGTAAAGTCGTTCACATTATGTCATCCTCCTGCTGCTGTCAGGTGGAGATGGAGAGGATGAGGAAGGAGGAGGAGGCAGACTCTGTTGCCAGAGAGAGAGCGCAGCTGGAGCAGGAGCTGGCTGAAAAGCAGGACCTGCTGCATGCTCTGCAGGTGAGAGGTTGCAGAATTAGAGGACATGATTTGCACCGCAGGGGCACAACCATTTATATGAAACTAAAAGCAGATTATTGCTCAAATCTAAAGATTATTATAAGACATATTTTGTGTGAATCTGAACCTCCAAACACAAGCAGAGTCAATACACAACAGTATACGAAAATCCTGATCGCTGACTTTTCTTTTTATTTAGCCTTTATTCTAACCAGGTAAGTCCCATTAAGACTGACATCTTTTTAGCCCTGGCCAAGAGGGCACCAACAACATTTACAACACAAAACTAATAACCACAACAAGGCATAAATACAGGAAGCACATACAGACAATTCAACTAAAACAGCTGCATACACTTCCTACAAACTCTAACAAATTGTTCAAATAAAGTCAGGCTATTGAGGCGTTTTCTAGGGCAGATTTCAGGACAAAAGGGCATGATAACAAAACACTGTCAGTGAAGGCACGAAGAACCAAGAACAGCAAAAGGTTCTGGGAACACAAGCTGCACCCACAGCTGAATGAGGAGGCAATTCAGATAGCTGAGGCCATAGTATGACTCTGTAGATAGAAATATGCAGATAGAACCGTCTGTGCTGATCTACTTTAAACTGACGTTAAAAACTCATTTTATTTTCAATTCAATTCATTATTAAATAATGTGATTTGTAAATGTGTTTTGAACTAATATATATACATATATATATATGTATTTATATCCTGTTCTGTACACTTTGCTGGGAGGCGGGAATGTGATCTGGAGAAACGCAGACATTTTACAAAAATTTTTTCTTAGATTTATAAAGTTTGTATGCTTGGTTTTTATTCATGCAAACCTAATCTACATGTCTCCAGGCTCAAATCTCTCAGTTAGAGCAGTCTCATGCCCAGCGCCTCCTGGAGGTGACTGCTCGTCATCACCACGAGTTGGATTTGGAGACGGATCGTCTGAGGGACAGTCAGCTTCAAGCCGAATGGGCTCTGGAGAGCAGGGAGAAGGCTCATCGTCAGAGGGTCAAGTGCCTGGAGGAGCAGGTTTCATAAGCCTAACTGTCTCCTTATAGTCAAAATGTCCTTCTCTCTTTACATTTGTTAACCTCTTTGTGTTTATTAGGTGCAGACTCTCAAAGAGCAGCTTGATCAGGAGACCAGAAGACGCCAGACCTATTTCAATCAGATGCTGCAGCCTGGTGTGTAGGCAGTGTAGAATGTGGCACATCTGTCTTCTGACTGCTGCTCTACTGGCATCTTCCCAGTAAACTGTATGTTTCAAGCTACATCCTCACTTTGGAAGCACACAAACACTCTCCTGGGGCTTTCGCACCACCACGACATGTGCACAACGGATTAGATTAATCTGCTGGGAAACTCAACAACAACAAACAATGAGTGTTTTGTTTATAAATGAGCTGGATGTGCCAAATTGTTTTTTGGATTTCATGTAGCTCACTATTGTTTCTGTTGCATTAGAAAACATTGATTTAAGAGATTTATTCATCATACTGATCATGTCCTAATTATAGATTATATACGAGTATTGTATCATTATAGGAGTTACTGGTGGAGTTTTATTATGACTTTGTTGACAGTGACAACATTTCTAATAATTTCTCAATAAAACTGAGTGTATCAGTGTGTATTGATACAGTTCTGCTTAATAAACTTTCACAGTTCCAGCTGTTGAAGGTCTTTATGCATTCATTTTTGCAGGTAAGACATGTTCTTTCTCTGCTTTTTAATGGATTGTTTCATGTTTCATTTCACCTATTACAACCATCATTTTTGTACACTATATCACATCCATGTTTCTGACAGTGTGACTGTACAAGGAGGGAGTTTCACTGACGAGGCGCAGCGGTGGGGGTACTTGTCAGAGTTTCTTTAAAGCAGTTCTTTGATTATCATAGATCCGCCCAGTGGTTATCCTGTTACCAGCCTCCCTTTAGCTATTGGCTGGAAGAAGCTAATTATGCAAGGTAGTGAATCCCTGTGGGGGAGGTGGGGCCAAAGCTGAAAGAACTCTTTTGGCAAGCAGAATAGAGCTTTTATTGAGGATATTTCTAAGCTGACCATCAGGGACCAAATCACTGGATTGTTTGAAGAAAAAAAAAACATCTTAGCTGAATCACGCTGCTCCCCCTCTTTCATTCCTTCCCTCGTTTCATTGCAGTGAGACGAAGAGCAGCTCATGCAGTGCCCAGCAGCAAGCAGAATGCAAAGAATCTACAGTATTCCCCTGTCTCACAGTAGAAGCCCAGTTCAGTGAGAAGAGGCAGAAGCAGGGAGCAGTCAGGGGAAGACTCCGGCTCACAGGAGGAACGTACTGTCTTGTCCTGTTCTGCTCTGCACTTGTTGCCTGAGGTGTGCGTTAGTGCGCTCCTCCCTCCCTTCTGCAGTGCCTGCTGCTCCATCCCTGGGTGGCTGAGGCCATGGTGCTGGTGCTGCAAGCCCTGCTCTCCTGCTTCTGCACCCTGATCTGCCTAAACCTGCTGCCCAGGGTGGAACCCGCTGTGCCCTTGGAGGACTTCTACCCCTTCGGCCCGGACGAGGGGGACTCCCAGACAGTTGCTCAGGACGACGGAGGCTCTGGACTCCAGGAGATTTCTGTTGCATTCCCCTTCTTTGGAGACAGGCACACAGGACTCTATGTGAGTACAGTGTTTTTTAATGTTTGTGAGATAATATTTGGCACAAAACCAAACACGACATATAGTTTGTGTATGTCCATGTACCCCTGCACACTTCTCTCATTAGTACATTATGATGTTTTCTCCTCACGGCTGGAATCATAACCTACCATGTCTCTGTCTTCACTTTACATTTTCCCTTCCTGAGTTCACATGGGGGGGTGAGAGAAACTACCATCAGGACAAAGAGCTGTTTGAGGAAATGACAGTTTGTGTTCTTACTGCTGCATCTGTGAGCTGCTTTTTTTCACATGAACCAGGAGTGTGGAGAAAATATGCTGGACAGAGAGAAACGGTGCTCATGGGAGGAAGCTGAATGGCTTGACAAGGATTTTCACACACCGCGGTGAAATACCCTTTGATCTGCCTTCATCATGTATTGGGTTCAGTGCCAACGCATGGAAAGGCAGAACTCACTTAAATCAACACCACCTGTTGCGGTTATGCATCCGCGCTTGCTCTCTGAGGTCTCCCCTTCTTTGCCCAGAGCCCCCCGCCTGCCTCCTCCCTGCAGGGCAGGGGAAGCTGAGGAACCATGGCAACAATGGGCAAGGTCAAAGGTTGTTTTTCTAATCTAAGCATCGGAGGGTGAGATCAGTCTCCTAATGAAGAAATATTTCAGACTGTGCTGCAACACAGTGTAAGAAGACCAGCAGTGTTTATAATTGGAGAGTTTGAGCATTCTTCTGCAAGTCAGAACTGTGTGCACACCACAGTATGTTTCCTACTGCAATAAATTCCATCTCTTATCTTTGATTTAATACTGATACTCAGTAGTCTAATTAGACAAGATAAGACAAGTAAGTGGTTGCTTGACTTGTTGATCTCAGACTGAATTGTTATCAGAGAGATGAAAATGAAGGTGCTGCTTATTCTAATCTGTGCTGTGTTAGAGGTTACGCGACATTCTGGAGCTAACCCTGCATTTCCTTGAGTATAACGGATCATGGCTGGCATCATATGAAATCTGCTATAAAATGAGCAAGCCACAGGGTGATATTTACAGCCAGAGAGTTGCTTTGAACAGGTAATATTTCACTGAATACTAAGGACTAAATTTGTATCGATAATTCCTCCCAGGAGTTTGCTCCCAACTTTGGGCTGTCGCCACATGGAAGCTGTAGACCCAAACAGATTTTAGACGCTGCGTGGGGGCTGTCTTACTTTGTTATTGTTACTGATGGGTTATGAGACTTTAAAGTGTTCACAGTAGATCTGATTAAAACCTTAAACACCCCCTCTTTCTCTCTTTGAAAGAAAATGTCTTATTTTCAACAGTTACCATCAACAAACCCAGCGGGATGTACAAGGTTTGCCACAGTTACTCAGCACTTTGTTACAGTGACCTCTGATGTTACTTAACTTGTTGCTGAGAGCCCCCCGGTACAGGGCGCAGCATGGTACCTGTGCAGTACAGAAGATATTTGCAAATACCAGGAAGCAGCAATCCTAACATGTAGCATAGCAACATGACAGGGAAAGCTTGGCTAAAAGACTTTACCAAGCATCTGCGTCCAACCCCCCCCAAGCAATTATATGAGAATGTAAGAAAAACATTAGACCATCAGTGTCCACTTTAAAGCTTCTGGTCATTTCTCCACTCACACAATGTGTCATATGAAAGCAGAGACTCTGGTAATTATAAAGACGTCTGTCTCATCACTGTGGGACAGAAACTCTGGAAACTAGCAGCCTGAAACAGAATCCATGTCTTACATTTGTGTTTATGGTTTAAAGCTTTATTCAAGCTTTAAAAAAACTCTGCTAATGTGTCTCCTATGATTCTGCCTTCTTTATTATTGATCTTGAAGGTTCTGCTAGTTTCCATGAAGGTTTAATATCAAAGTATTCTCTCTCATAAACTATGTTGGGCTTCACTTCTTTCTGGATCCTCATGAGGTTTCTAAGGTGAATCTGTCCCTGGATTCTTCAGACTCTGACCACTGATAGAGATGTCCGCCATCATCATCAGCTTATGTCCTTATTGATCTTCACCTATGTAACATCTGAGAAGCAGCTCAGTCTCTGTGCACAGGTTCTCATCAGATATGTATTCCTTTTATTTATTCACAATCAGATATTCATTCCTAGATGAACTGAGCTGCTGTTTACTGGCTTTTACTGATAGTGATGTGGTTTTCTTGGAGGAGGAGATAATAATCCACATGTTCTACTGAGTTTCTGGTGAATTTACTGTGACGGTAACATATACGTTGGTTCACTGCTGCAGTGATCTCACATGCCCCAGCTTTCTGTAGAGACCAATATTATACATACAGTCCTTGTAGCTGGGAATATGTACCTCATTTATTTTAGGTTTGTTATTTCAGACAGTGGAGGCAGAAAACTTAGACCTCGTGAAGAAAAGGTTAAACATCTTACTATAAACTTGGTTCTTTCCCAACTTCCAATCCTATTTGTGCCTCATGGTAACCGGGCTGTCCTCACTGTTATGGTTTGTATCTGGGAGTTTTCTCGTGTTGCTGGGATCTCTCCTCCTCCTCCTCCTCCTCCTCCTCCTCCTCCTCCTCCTCCTCCCAGCTCTGCCTCCCCACCTCCCAAGTCTCAGATAGCATGGCAGGGGTCTTCCCAACTGGAACGATCCAGCTGCTTTATCTGAGAAATGACCAATCATTTTAACAAAACACAGATGTATCTGCAAAGCATCTTATAAAGAGCTTATAAGCAATGCAGGTCACAGATTAGCCGCTTCTCCTGCTGGTCGGTGAGAAGAAGTGAGGACATTCAGGGTCAAGCAGGACAGAACAAATGTGCAACCGCAAATGTGAAAGTAGCTCTTCATGATCATGTGCAGGAGAAGAACCGTCAACAAAATTAAATAATAGACATGTCAACAAAACTGAAATACGTTTATTCTGATTCCTGCCAAGAACAAGCTCCAGTGTAACTTCAGTCATTATGGATTGCACATGTGGAGCTCTGAAGAGTTTCAAACTCGTCTTTTCACTCACTGCAGTGTGTGTCAGGTCTTTGTACTCAGCATGGCTGCTTTTTATACCTGCGTGTGTGGGAGGAAAGGTGTGACTCAAGAACAGTTTATCCACCACAGACCAGCCAAATCTGTTTGAAAGCAGAAAGTCTAGAAGTAAACAATACCCTTTAAAAAAAAAAACTACGACTTTAGGAAATTTCTTTTAATCTCCAGCAGTTAGACTGGGAGATGGAGATCACACAACATGAAACTACAAGCAGGAGATGGTTTTCCTGGTGGAGCGTAAAGGCTGGAAGTTTTCTTTTAGTGCAAAAATAACAAGTTGTGGTTTTGTACAGGGGCTTACATACCAGACAATTTCCGCTGGTTTGCTTTTTATTTGTGGAAAACTACAAAGTTCCTGCACCCTACAAAGAAATAGTCAGGTACAGGAGATGTTGTAAAGCTCCGTTTCTCTATAAAACACGATCAATCTGCTCTGCAGTGGAGGAGAACACAGAACTGAGCATAAAGTCACTGTATTTTAGTTTTAACTGGTGTGTTACAGCATTATGCTGTTTGCCACCACAGTGGATCGATCATGCTGTCAGCTCGTCCTTCAGCTGGTAGCAACCAACAACATCTGGAAACAGGTTTATGGTCCTAAACTGTTTTAGGCAGATTTCATAGAACTGGAAATTGATTTAGAGATGAATTTCAAGCTGGTTGCAAAAGAAAAAAATCTCAGACTTTTTCTTTGATTTCTGATTTTCTTTTATTCTTTATTTAGAATAGAATTACTTTATTCATCCCATGTTGGGAAATTTCAACTTTCACATTTGTAAAGCTTTAATACAAATTTACACATCATCTTTAAGCCTTTTTCTACTGAATATGACAGGCTGTCTGCACCTATTTGCCCTGTTTAGTTGATAAATGTGTAAATCCTTTTGTCACTTTTTCTCAGGACAAATGTAACTTAAATTCTGGCAAGTGGGCTTTTCAGATGACTCAAATGATGTAATAACAGTCAGATAACAGATTTCAACATTTACATCAAGCACATTTCAGAAGTTAAAAAATTCTATTAAACTTTAAAACATTTTCAGCACAGAGGGGAAATATTGCACAGGAGAAAGGACAATAAGGCAAATTAACACAAAGCCAAACAGTAAAAATAAACTACACAATATTCAGTGTTTCTGTTTGCAGTCACAGGACCAGACAGAGAAATGTAATCAATCATTAAAAGCTGTGTTTCTGATATCTCATCACTTTGCTAAAATAAAAGCTGCATTTTTATTTCTCTCAGAATGAGCCCTGTATATCTGCTCACGGTGGATCCAGCTGCCATATCTGTGCCACCATTTCTACTACATCTGAGTGTGAAGTGAGAACCTGCTGAGCTTTCAAACTGCAGCTTTGATACGAGCTTCGTCACTTTTTGGGATAAGCAGCATCTTAAAAGGATCATAGAAGAAGACACTATACATGTAGATAATGTTGAATGAGTTACCAGTCATTGCTGCACCTGATGCCACCAGATGTTATGTTGGGGTGAGTGGGGGCACAGAGGTGTGAACCCAAATGCAGGAACCAGCGGGAAGGATGCAGGAATACTTAACTTTAATCAGAACTAAACCAGGATCGCCTGACGCAACACAAGCACATTGCAAACACAATGATCCCGCAAACCGAACTGCAAACCGGAGCATTAAGTACACATGGAACAGGACACAGGTAACACTACTAACTAAATCAAACCAGGTGAACTGATGAACAGGAAATAAAGCTACACATTGTGCCTTTAAAGAAACACTACAGAACTTTTACAGATCTTATCTGTGAAGCTAAAATCTAAATTTTGTAACTCAAAATGCCCCTTAATGAGTAAAAGCATGTGTTTGCCTTGCATACATAGAAACCACGTGCACTAACACATATGAAAGGATGTGAACTTGTTATCTGATATCAACGTACTAATTTATGACATTTGGACTTTTATGGAGCTCCTCTTTGTCCATTTTTATATTTTCTGATGATCAAAGTGAGGCAGATTGGGAACCGCCCACCGAGCTTTCAGTCAGCTCTGCACAAGCATGCCAGTTTTCACAAGCATTCCAGCCATAATTTTACATACAGTCTATGGAAGATTTATGCTCTATTCCAAAGGTCTTTTTTGTCCTTTGTGTGCATTATACGGTTCATTTCCAGGGCTCTTAAAAATGTGTATCCCAAAGAAACCGTGGGAACAGCATTGAGCTGTATAGATGTTGTGCAGAAAGAACAAAACACAAGAAGTTGCTTTTACTACACAATACAGTCATTTAGCAGACGCTTTTATCCAAAGCGACTTAGATATGATAAGCAGTCATTTTAACCATAGCTATTAACCTAACATGCATGTCTTGAGGGTGGGAGGAAGTACCCGGAGAGAACCCAGGCATACATGGGGAGAACATGCAAACTCCACACAGACAACCCTTCCCAGCCTGGGCTCGAACCAGTGACCTTCTAGCTGTGAGGTAACAGCGCTAACCACTGCGTTTTGGCTGCGCAGACCTTGTCTACCACTGTGCTGCCTCTTTTACGTCTCTTTCTGAGAATGTGCATTATCATGATGTCATTCTTAAACACCTTATTATCTGAAACTGACCCAGCTGGGATTGGCTCCAGCCCCGCCGCGACCCCGTTCAGGAAAAAAGCGGTAGAAGATGGATGGATGGATGGATGGATGGATGGATGGATGGATGGATGGATGGATGGATGGATGGATGGATGGATGGAT
>JBAMHV010000015.1:24031926-24042398 GCA_037177535.1 Pseudomugil gertrudae | reverse complement strand
TGGATGGATGGATGGATGGATGGATGGATGGATGGATGGATGGATGGATGGATGGATGGATGGATGGATGGAAGGAAGGAAGTGACCCCAGAACTTAGTGAACTGTGGATTCTGCACTGCCCTCTGGTGGATGCATCTGCTACCCACCATGCCAACCTAAAGGATGCATGGGAGTACGCTGGCAGTGACACTGGACAACACTTGAAACAGACATGTCTGTATATATAAAGGCAGCATAAATAAAAGTGCTAATTTGTAACTTTAAAATCAGCTGTTTTGCTTCTCGTTCAGCTATTAACGGTGACAGAACCTGATCAGAGGTGTTGAAACATTTGCATGCCAGGACTTTGTGCAGTGGAAGCTGTATTCGACTCATTCCACACATTTACAGGCAGGATTTATTACTCCAGTTTAAAACTTTCTAGTTTAAGGTGAGCCAGAGCTGATGAAGCACGGGCCAAGTGCAAAGACCGTAGTCTGTAGTCACTTCCTTTGGTCTCGTCAAATAACTGGACAAGTTTGTAACTGTGAAACCTCCAGTTTTGACAAGAAAACGAATGTTTTCCTGAGCTGATCCGTGGGCACGCTTTTCATTCAGGGCTTTGCTTTGGCCTGACTGAGGCCAGAAGAAAGTTTATTTTACTCTATAAATTGCAAGACTCGAAAGAAAACCACCCAAGCAAAATCCTGGAGATATCCGGTGGAGAATTCCCCAAAAAACATAAGAAGGGTGTCGCGCAGTAAAGTGTGCACTTCACTCTCATGAAAGTGAGAGGAGGAAATAAAGCGAGACGGATGCTTCTTGCAGGACAGCACTGTGATCCTGACTTTGTTCATGGTGAAGCACAACACAACGCAGCTCTGAACCCATTTACGTTCTCACATAGGTGTGATGCAGAACCACCCGTGAGTGGATGCCATACACTAGTTACAGCTTGGTGGGAGCTCATCTTTTAGTTTCTCTCAGGTTATTTCTATGTCTGCGTAGACTGAAAACCTCCTTACAAGAAGGAAATACACTTGTTTAAGTCATTCCAGACAAGAGATCAGATTAGGTAAATAAACACACTCCAGTATTGGAATATAGATGTAATTTAGTGTTCCTGGTCTCGTACACTAATTCTGGTGACTCTCCTGTTATCGGGTATGTGGATGTGGGGCTTTGATTTCATGTACATCCTCCCATTGATCCAGCTTCATGTCCTCATTCTTGTTTTTCTCAAAGTGTCAAATGGCTCTCTGGCTGACCCTTGGGCTCTGCCCCTGCAGCCGGTCATCTTCCTCCCCACGTCGGCCACATTCTCACCACATCACGCTGATTCAGAGGGGAAGGCTGTGGTCGGGTAATTAACTGAGCCCCGTGCTGTGCCAAACAAAACTTCCTCTGCTGTTTTTACAGCAAAGTCCTTCAAATTATGGTTTTCATGCTGGCATAGAGCAGAGCTCAGCCTTCTGACGTTGCTTTGTCACTGTCACATGCCACTCAGCCCGAATGAGTTCACAGTTTGGGACAAACAGGATCGGTGCCAGCCAGGACAGCTGAATCTTCTCATGCTGATAATAAACCCAGACAATGCATGAATGAAAGCTTTTCATGGGGATTCACCTGATTTATCTGTAAAATTTTCCTCTCTGCTTTAGCAGATTGCTTCTTCAAGTCACTGTTGTTGGTGTTCTGGTTGAATACAGCTGAATTTAGGATGATGGGGCTTTTTATGGAACCGTCTTCATAATGACCAAACGTATCAATTTGTTTCATTAGAGTGCAACATGTAACCCATTTCCCTGATATTTCTTCTCAACTTTACCTGCAAGTCAAGCAAAAACCCCTAAAACACCCCAAGCTTATTTTCTGCAAAGGCTGTGTACTCTCTGTATCTGATTTATTTTATGCCTTTGTGTATCTCACTATGAGGTAAAAAGAGACTTTTGAGCTCTCAACTTGCATCATATATAGGTTTTTAAACATGGGGTGGCATGTATCTGTGTCTAACAGACAGGTACATCCACTGCTGTGATAACAAATGTCACATTGGAGACACATGAGACATAATACATCTTTACTCCATTATTCTGCATCACTTGCCTTATTGCAACTTGTTCAAAAAGGGCTAACAGAACGTTAAGCTGGTTTTATGGTATGCAGTATGATGTGGGAGATGTGGTAGCAGTTCTGATTTACTCTCTGGTGGTGGTACACTGGATCATTGTGTGGCTAACTCCATACAGGGAGCTGTAGGCTGCTGACTTGGAGTTTGTCTTGTCCTCATCTGTACTAAAGTCAGAAATGTGTCATTTTCTCTTCATTCTTATATCTTCCTCTACAAAATCAGACTGATTACAGGATACATTTCTCTACATTTTCATGCTGTAGCTACTTTAAAACCAACTAACATCCTTGCTAGCCTCCTGTTTAGATTAATCTGGATCATAGCGCTAGCATAGTGGTGCTGAGTAATGTGTATACTGAGGTTTAAAACTTATTTTCAGCTCCAGTGTAAAAATCTTAATGAACTGAGTTGATGTGTAGTTCCTCAAAACACTCATTAAAAATAAATATGACCTGCTTTCACAACATCAGCCTAAACTTTATGTAATACTAGAATAGAACTAGATTTGCACGGCTGCATAGCTTCCTGCTAACATCACATAATCAGCTTTACAAAACATTACTACTTGTACTTGCTTGGGGACAAAATCTCTTCAAGACTTGTATGTACAGATATCAAAATATCTACAATAAGAATAATTAGGAAATTAAAATTTAGTGCAACCCTGACCCACCATCTTGTTCCACCTGATTTGAAACTCAAATTGTTCCTCATAATATTTTTTCTTCCTCCCAAGTGGCCTTTTTAAGCAGTATTATTAAAAACAATCTGCTTGGCTTTGGAAACCAAGGAGAAGCTAAATGTGTTAAGTTAATATTTAACAAATAGAAACACATTTCTGAATGGACATTTCACTGTTTTATGAGTAAATAACTGTTTACTGCTGTGTGAAGCATACAGTCAGTCGTTTTCTTAACCGCTTAATCCAGTTAGGGTCACAGGTCAGCTGGAGCCTATCCCAGGTACACCCTGGACAGGTCGCCTGTCCATCGCAGGGCCTATGGGTAATTTAGATTGACCAATTAGGAGAAGCCAGAGAGAACCCACACATACTTGGGGGAGAACATGCAAACTCCCCACAGAAAAGTCACTGGTCTAGGCTCAAACCAGCTTCCTCCTTGATGTGAGGCCACAGTGCTAACTAACTGCACCACTGTGCAGCGTGAGGCATACATTAAGGCTATTTTTTTGTTTAAACAAAATTGTGTACAATATACAAAGATCATGAATATCATGATTTCAGATTTCTGATCTGTGTGTAATAAAATCAACTCTGCATTCCTCTCTGACTGAACTGGTAGACAAAGAGAGGATAGATACATGTATTTGGTTACTTTACTGTTGGCAGGCGTCTGTGGATTTTAGGACAGCCAACACTCTTCCTGGTGTGATGACTTTGCAGGTGCACGAGCAGAAGAAACTGGAATGAAGTTAGTGTCTGTTTGCTACGTATGAAGTGCAAACATCCGTTATGAGCCCCATGCTAGAGTTTATTCTCTGAGGTCAGAATACTGTTTGTCCACTGTTACATGTCCTCTTCATCACTTCTACTCTGACTCCACCTAATCCTATAAAATAGTCATAGCGCATAAGTCTGACATGATGGGAAAACTACTTTTGTATATCTTATTCAGGCTCACTAACTCATACATGTCCTCTTCAGGTTAACAACAATGGCCTTGTGTCTTTCCTGAGGGAGGTGTCTCAGTTCACACCAGTAGCTTTTCCAATTGCTCGGGACAGAAGAGTGGTCGCGCCGTTTTGGTCTGATGTGGACAACCGTCGTGCAGGAAGAGTATACTACAGAGAGAGCCAGGATCCCTCCATTCTGAGGAGGGCCTCAAGGGATGTCAGGACCTACTTTACAGAGTTCTCCAACTTCAATGCCACCTGGGTCCTTATCTCTACATGGCATCATGTCACTTTCTTTGGAGGAAGCTCTCAAACACCGGTAGAAAATTACATTTATCCTTCTGCAACCCCCAAAGTATCTTTGCGGTCTTCATCAATGATTTCCAACTGGGGTGGGGGAGATGATCTTTTACCCCATGATTCAGCCACAGTGACGTATGTTGATGTGCCTGGTTATGTAAACTACTGTTTACACTAGAAAGTATGAAAATAAGTTATAGTAATTTAATTATTCAGTGTATGTTTTATTTGTATTTTCAGTGGTATGGATGGATGATGAGGGAGGATGGATGGATGAACTGATGCATAAATGGATGGATGGATGGATGGATGGATGGATGGATGGATGGATGGATGGATGGATGGATGGATGAACTGATGCATAAATGGATGGATGGATGGACTAATAAAATCAGTAGAGTGAATAATGGAAGTTTTCTTATTAGAAATATTGATTTTCACTGTAGACATTTAACCAGCATTGTCTTTTATAACTGAGCATGTTCATCTTCTGCTTAGGTCAATACATTCCAAGTGGTGCTCATCACAGATGGAGCACTTTCCTTCACTATCTTCCAGTACAACAGCATCACATGGACCACAGGCATGCACGCCAGTAGTGGAGGAAACCTGGCTGGGCTGGGTGGGATCGCAGCACAGGTAAGATCATATCCAGCTGTGGTCACAGTCAGGACACATGTCCAGGTTTACATACTAAGATTTAGTGCTGTTCCGTCATGCAGGCCTCTTTGTTGCTCTCCTCCCAGGCAGGTTTTAATGCTGGTGATGGCACACGTTATTTCAACATCCCTGGTTCTCGCACTGCCGACGTGGTAAACGTGGAAGAGACAACCAATGTGGGCTACCCAGGCAGATGGGTCTTCCGCATAGACGATGCTCATGTGGAAGTGGGTGGCTGCAATAACTCCGGTGAGATTAGCTCCAGAGATTTGTTTCTGGGCTGCTCTTTGTTCATTAATAAAGCTGTTTTTTGGGGTGGATTCTGTGTCCAGCATTAGTGTGCCCACACCTGCGCCCGTGCCTGAACGGAGGCCGGTGCATCGATGACTGTATCACAGGCAACCCCTCCTTCACTTGCTCCTGCTTGGCTGGCTTTACCGGTCGGCGATGCCAGATCGGTGAGTTATGGGTGACACTGCTTCCTGCTCTGTTGCGCCTGGCGCACACTGCGCTGTGTGAATGACTATTTGTCTACCTGAGATCGGCCAGGAAAAATAATGTCAACTTGTAAAGAAAATACTAGATTTAGCTGGACTTTCCAAAAGGAACACCTGAGTATTTCCTTAATACCTGTATGAGTTTCATGGCAATCTGATTCATTTCTTTGGACTTTAACCTACCAGATGTTTCCCTCTAATTAAAGATATTATACTACCTCCTTTGTGCTCCTCTATGTCGCTGCAGATGTCGATGAGTGCGCTTCAAATCCATGCCAGAATGGAGGAACTTGTAAAGATCAGATTAATAGTTTCATCTGCAAGTGTCTTCCTGGATATACTGGGAACCAGTGTGAGACAGGTACAACTGATCATTACCTAAACGTGATTCTGTTTACATTTATTTATTCTTTGTTTTCTACCAGATACACCGGTGTGTGTCCATCTCTGTGGGACTGGATGCAATCTTTCACTGAAAAATAGCATGTTTAAATGGCATTTGTGATGAGAGCATTTAGCTTTTTTTGGATTAATTCTTGTAAGTGAGCTGTTTTAAGAAGCTCCTGATTATACTTCTGTCATACAGGATCAAATGGCACAAACATGCAGTCGGATAGTAAACATCATATTTACCTGTTATAAATCTAAATGAGTTAAACTATGAAAATGAACTAACGGTAAACAAAATACATCAAGTTGACAGAATATTTCCATTTATTCATGTACACCATTTTTACTCCGTTAATCAACCCTTGTGGGTCAGTATGGATTTTTTGTGCTTTTAGGTCATTTTTCCCTCATTGATTGTTTCCTCATATTCCACTTTATTTGTAGGAAAGTGTTTTCCTGTAAAAAAAATTTAAAATTGAAAATAATTTATTCATAAAAGACTAATTTCCCTTTCTGATCCTTAGTGGTTTAAAAAAACGTTTTTCCTAAAAAATGCTTTAAAAACTTTAGATTAACATTTTTTTACTTTTTTTGTTCACCTCTCATAAGGTATTTAATTTCTAATAACAGTAACTAAATATATGAAGATAAGTTATTATTTTAACCCGTTAAGGGTCTCTTTGCACGCACAAAATGTTTTTTTTCTTTTTTATTCTGTCAAAGTGACATTATTATTCAAATTAAATTTCAAGGGTTAATAATTTTATGTAGATTGAAGATTAAACAGCATATCAGTGATGTTTTATTGTAGTTTTTGAGCGATAACTTACTGTGCTATAATAGCCTGATAGGGTAGTAAAAAAAGCTGTGCATGTTGGTTAAAAGTTTGATATTTATTGTGTATAATTTATTTTAGTTCAGCATGTTATGGTAAACTAACAATGCATCATGATAAATGCTGTCACTGGAGTTTGTCTGTTTGTTAGTCTGTTAGCAACATAACTCAAAAAGTTATTGATGGATTTTGATGATATTTTCAGGATATGTTGTGAGTGTCACTGGTAACAAATGATTAACTTTTGGTGGAGATCCGGAAAAGATCCTGGATTCTGGATCACTTTGAAAATGTCAGTAGCATTATGGTGCTGCTTGGCCGAGGTCTGCGCTCTGAGTGCTTTTCTAGTTTTAAAATAAAACTCCCTGCCATCCAAAATCTGGTATTTAGAATAGGAGTCATTTATGCCATGAACTGGCATTTAAAGGGTTAAATTATATTCAAAAGTTTAGATTAGTACTCAATATGATTGAAAGATTTGAGCAAAAGACGTGGGAAAATGGTAATCTGTAATGTTTTAATAGCAGCATTTTTTTTTTTACCTCTAATGACCCAAAATTGTCACCAGAAAAACCAAAGTGACCCAGAAGAAATAAAGCCTTTGATTTAGGTGGAAAATATTTCCATGATTTTATTACATTTATGGAAGTTATTTTTAGCTCGTTATGGTACAATATGATGATTTAAAAGGACATGACATGATTTCAGAGGCTGCATGATGAAACAACTGTATGCTGCTGCAACATCATGTGTGTCAACATGAGGGAAAAGTACAATATTTTACAACAAAAGCTAGAAACGAAGCTCCTGAACAGTTTTATTTCATGTTTATCCGCTTTTGTCAACGCTCACAATTCTAATGCTAATTCTAATGCCTTTAAGGAACTTTTGTTTGGTTTGTTAAAAATAGAGAATAACATCTATAGATGCAATCAAGAAAAATGATGTTTTCTTTAAATAAATACATAACTGCTCAATGCTGTAGCTTAGCCAATTCCCTCTGATTAATTTCAGTATTTATTTTCTCATTAAGCAGCTTTTAAACACACACACACACACACACACACACCTCGGTTCAGCATCCCTATAGCTCTGTGCCTCTTCCCACAGTCCAGCCTGTGGAGATGTATCAAACCTCTTCTAATACCTTTCACAGCCAGCAGCACATATTTGCAGCGTGAGGGGAGCTGTGTGGCGGATATATTAATCAGCTGAGTAAATATTCCACGTGTGTGTGTTGCAGACATTGACGAGTGTGAAGACAGGCCATGCTTTAACAACGCATCGTGTGTACAAGGCACCGGCAGCTTCACCTGTGTGTGCGAGCCAGGTTACACTGGTGTGCTGTGTGAGACAGGTGAGCTGGGTTCCTCTCTGTCCTCCTGCCACAGGAAATAGTTTCTACTGCTTTCTACATCAAACTCAGTCTTTTGGCAGATGTTTCTGCCCAAAGACTTTCCCAGTCCAGCTAGACAAATGGGTTACGCTCGAGGAGATTTGAAAACAACCCTTCTATTATTTTTTCCTCAGGTCAAACAGCGTAGCAACGAACCATAATGAGAACGTTTACAGCAGTCAAGCCAGTATGCAAAAAGTCTTTTTGTAATCGCACTTGCCTTGTGATCGATTGTTAATGAAAACTGAATCCAGTAGGGAATTAAACGATCAGGCCTCGCACAGTTTATGAATCCTGAGAGGCCAGATTAGTCTTAATCCCACACACCTGCTCAGTGAAACTCTATGCTTTCATAAGGGAAGTCCAATCCCCCCTAATCCAGCTTAGTGTCTTGAACAACATCCTCCCAATGCACCACTGATTAATTATGTGTACATCCTCCAGATATAAACGAATGTGAATCGCAGCCCTGTCTGAATGGAGGAGAGTGCATCGATGGGCGGACCAACTTCACCTGTGTGTGTCCGGCTGCTTTCACTGGAGCGTTCTGCGAAGCAGGTGAAGACGTCACCTTGTCTCACATCTAAACAAACGTAAATCTAAACAAACAAAGAAAGAAAATATAACATTGATAACATTGTTAAACTAAAATGATGATTCAGTCATTGTATCTGGCTGCTTTGGGTTATTGTTGAAATTTACTGCTCATATTTTTATTTATAATCACATCACTGCAAACATTGTCATGCTTTTTCACACTTCTACCAAATGAGCCCGCTGTTAGGAATAAATCTTAAATAAATAAAGCAAAACGCAGACGTAACCAGAATGTGAGACTGGTGGATGTAAGAATAATCCAACTAAATATGCAGGATGCTATTTAGGGCTCTTTGTAGCCTAGCTACAATGCTTAGTTCAGTGTTTCACCAGTTAGTTGCATGTTTTACTTGTATCCTCACATTAACACATCTGACTGCAACAAATGCCCCCAAAAATATAGAGTTTACTCAAAATAGGTTTAAGTAAAGCAAGTATACTACAGGCCATAAACTAGTAATGTACCAGCAAGTATACTAATATTACTATACTATTATTACTATATTACTAATGTAATACTTTTTTGGAACATTGTTAATTTATTACAAGTATACTTAAATAAAGTAGCATGTGTCCTAGAAGTATGTAACCAGTACAATGGCAGCATATAGATGACTGTACTACCCACTACCCACAGCTGAGGCTCAAACCAGTGACATTCTAGCTGTGTGGACACAGTGCTAACCATCATACAAGCATGCAGCCCAGAACTGGTATCTGATAAACCCTAAATCAAGGCTGCATGGTGTCGTAGTGGTTAGTGCTGCAGCCTCTCAGCAAAACAGCTGCTGGGGGAGGTCAGAACAGTGACCTTACTGTGTGGACTATGCATGTTCTCCCCTTGTATGTGTGAGTTCTATGTTCTATGTTCTATCCGGCTTCTCACCACTGTCCAAAGACATACATGTTAGGTTGTTGGTCACTCTAAAAACGATTATGGTTGTTTGTGTCTCTGTGTTGGCATGTGAAGCACTGGCGACCTGTCCAAGGTGTAAACTGCCACTCTCCTGTTAACTGTTGGACTTCAGCTTCCTTTAGACCTGAATTGGATTAAGTGATGTAGAAAATAAATGAATGGAAACCCTAACTTGCATACCCACTTACAGGAACTAAAGACATAAAATGTTAGTGTTTTGTCTTTGACACAGATTATTAGTTATTGCTATTATTATTATTGCATATGGAGTTCCTGTTCCACTGCATCTAAACACGTTTGTTTAGATGCAGTGGAACAAGAACTTCATTTCTTCACATTTCTTCTGCATCTTGGAAACGTGCTACGCATCTTCAAATTGTACAGAAAACTGCAGCTTGTAAAAACCAGAGCGCTATACATTTTATCCCAACATGAGGGCAGAGAACATTTTCCAGATAAATGATATACTGAGGAGTGAAACGCTCAAACAGAAAAGCATCAGGGAATGATGAAATTGTTTCAGCGTTATGCTAAGAACCTTTATGGAGGCGAGAGATGATGCTTAAGAATTTATTTGTTGATAGGAATCCTGGGTGTGCAATGGGAGGTGGAGCTGAGGTAGCATGGAGTTTTGTCTGTAGCTGGTGGCAGAAAACACTGGAGGGGGAGTAGCAGATCCAGGCAGTCGGGTGGAGGATTACTGAGCAGAAGGAAAAAGACAAACAGGTTGGCTACAAGTTGTAACAGTCATGACTTTAACTTAGCAAACCTTAGCTGACCAAATATACCACTGGTAAGCAGATGAGCTGACACTGAATGGATGGCAGTCACAGGTCTTATAGCTGATGATAATCAGTAACAGCTGAATCCAGTAACTCTGCAGATCTGGAAGAGGAGCAGAGAGCACGCACGGCGACAGGTCCCAACAGAAACATATAAAGGAGGTCTGATCAACCTCCTGGTGGAGATTCCTGCAAACCATTTGCACCTTGATGTTGAGCGGTGTTTCAGGTAAAGCACACACCAGCAGTTTAGTCTGAATGTGCAGCTGAACAGGCTGGTGCTGGGTCTAAACCTGCCAGAAAGCAGGTTAGTATCACAGACAACGTTACCATGGTAACTGAGATCACTGAACTCC
>JBAMHV010000015.1:24011068-24024913 GCA_037177535.1 Pseudomugil gertrudae | reverse complement strand
ATTCTCCTCTGACATAAAGACATTCTGGTCCAGACAAACTGGATATTTTCTCTCCTTCACAACATTCTCTGTAAACAGTGGAGATGGTTGTGGGTGAAAATCTCAGTTAATACTCAGACTAACAGCCATGCTGCGTTCACTCATTTAAAAAGCTCGTCCTCACTGATGCTCACTTTGAACTTTAGCGAGCCGTCTTCACAATGTCCGTGTGACTAGATGTGTTGAGTTGCTGCCATGTCATTGGCTGATTAGATATTTGTGTCAACAAACAAAAGAACCTGATAAAGTGGCTGGTTTGTGTAAAACCAACAATAAAGTTACAGAATTTGAATTTTGTTGAAGTAACATTGTGTAACTCACATCTTATAATCATTTCATATTTCTGATGTCAGTATTAATATTGTTCCTGTTGGGGGATGTCTTCTTCTAGGGAAGCCAGATCCCTGTGCCTCCAGTCCATGTCTGAATGGTGGGACATGTTTTCACTACAAAGGAAAATATAAATGTGAATGCACTGAGGCTTACAGTGGCAGGGACTGTCAGACAAGCTCGGTGCGTACCCCTGCAGGTAAGCAGACTGTGCGTCACCTCACAACAATGTCCTAATCTCTCTCTGATATTGACATTTGGATAAAGTTGAGTCTATCAGACATGAGATATCCTGAGTTTTTCAAGTGGACAGATACTAGCTTTCCATCTGAGGATAATCTTAGCAGTGTTGCTGGACTGGAAGGCCCACATATACAGATATAGAATGGCTGCATAGGCTATGTAAAGCAAGACCTGATTAGATTTGATGATTCATGTCTGCACACTCTAACAGCATGCCGGAGGTAATTTTAGGAGGACAAATACAGGGAGTCTTGATGGAAGGCATCTCTGTTGCCATAAAGCTGCGTTCTGTATGAGCTCTTTAAAGCTTTACTGTTTGTGAAGTGACGTTACTATGCAGCCGCGTTGGCATTATCAAAGTGTTTGGATTCATTTCAGAGCTGGGCTGTGGGCCGCCCCCACACGTCAAGCACGCTGAGGTCCAGTTTTCCTCAACAACACCGGGCTCCACAGCAGTGTATGTATGCCATTCAGGCTTCATGTCTGTGCCCAGAGCCACTCAGAGCATCTGTGGCATCCAGGGAGACTGGAGCCAGCCACCCGTTTGTGAGGGTCTGTAACATATATCAATGCTTCCCTCCCCCCATAAAAGCCCCCATTAAAACATACCAGCTAAGACAAAAGGTTAAGATATTTCAGAATAGTGTTATTTCCCTTTTACAGAGATCACTGAGTGTTTATTGCAACCGTGCCTTAATGGAGGTTCTTGTCGGAATAAGATTGGATCCTATCAGTGTGTGTGTAAGGAGGGCTTCACTGGAAACCGCTGTCAGATAGGTAAGCCTTCAGAAAACAACTGTTTAGATCACATGCAGTCATCCGTAATACCTGGATGTGCGTCTCATCTCTCTGAAGACATAAACGAGTGCCTGTCAGAACCATGTATGAACAGGGGCACATGTGAGGACACACCTGGCTCCTACCGGTGTCACTGTCAGCAAGGATTCAAAGGCCAGAACTGTGAAATAGGTGCAGTGGGATTTTTTTACAGCTTCTTCTGCACGTTTGTACAATTTATCTGACTGAATATGCAAGATAACAAAGTTTACCAAAGTGTAAATATCTATGTGCAGAGCAGGACGGGTGTGAGTCCAGCCCCTGTCTAAACGGAGGTGTGTGTCGGGGTTACAGGTGGAATTATGTGTGTGTGTGCAAAGATGGCTACTTCGGAGACCAGTGCCAGATGTGTAAGTGGATTTGTTCACTTTGTTATATTTATAAATCAACTCAATTATGTATCCAGTGACTTTATCAAAGTTTTATGTGAGATCACAACAGCTCACGATAACCAGATCACTGGTGACCTGTTGACAAACGATAAAAGCTATTAATCAATCCATCTGTTTTCTGTTACCTTTGTGAAAATGTGTGCTTAGAAAGGTACATATTTACCAGATTTACCTGTTAGTGCAGGTTAACCATGTAAAATACATCTTAAGACCCACCAGTTCACCCTGGCCTGTGGCTGAGCAGAGTCACCTTTACTGTGTTGTTAAATAAATATTTGACTGTAAAGTCTGTTAGTTGGCTTTTAAATGTGCTGTGGAAATAAAGTTGACATTGACATGAGACAGGTGAATCTTTACAGTTGGGGAATGTAAAACTTCAGTTCCAAGAGCGTGAGATGTAAATAATGATGTGCAAATCTCATTAACCAAAAGTATGAATTCATCTTGAAATTGATCTCATAGATGAGACAGTGCAATACTTTTTTTGGAAAAGTGAGTTGGTTCTAATAGTATAAAATTTCTGTTGTTGTTTTTTAAAATAAAAAAATGTAAAACTCTTAGGAGTGGTGTGAACCAGGTCTGGAGTTAGCCTGTTTCTTCCACAGGACAAACACATGCATGTCAGTCACTCGAGATTGGACCTACGAGCGAGCCTAAGTAGTTGTTGGACCTGTGATGGACTGGCCTGTCTCTCGCCTGGTTGGTTAGAAGATCTACCCCCTGCAAAATAAAAGCCCTGCACTGGAAAAATATACACAAATAAAACTCTCTACAACTTTTTAAATCTATGCAATATTCTCTGTACCACTATTTCATTTTACACTCTGGTTATTTATGTGAATACTTATATTTATATTTATATTTACATACATACAGATGTAGTGTACATTCTTTGTGTGAGCTTACACTGTACATATTTATGTGACATGGTGTATTTAAATTCATAGCACCATATTTAGCCAAACTTATTAAATTTAGTTTACCATTTATATAATTCTCTTTAGCAAGACTTTTTTGTGTTTCTGCTTACTGTCCTTAAACTGTTGCAATAACACAGTTTACCCACCAAGAGACTAAATTAGCTTTCTTCTAGAGATGAAGTATACCATCAGCTTGCACATCTGGAAAGCATCATTAGTGTGGAAATATTTATGGGTGATGGACTAACTCACCTTCAGACCGGACCTGCCACTAAATTAAATACAAAATATGCCAAAGAAGTGGTGTTGTGCAGCTTGAATCAAACATACAACAACAATGGGACAATGTCCTTCTCCCAAAGGTCCAGCAGCTTGTCCAACAGGGTCCCAACTTTCTGCAAACAAAGATAAGACGAGCTAATATTGTCATGAAATAGAAAAATGTTCCTTTAAAATTTGTTTTCTATGCTCCATTGTAAGAAAATGATTGGTTAATGAGATTTTACACTCATTTTGTTCCATACATTAAAGCTTTTGCTGCAATTTATATTGTAAAATCAAATGTGTCATCTTCAGCTAAAGACACATAGATGGCATTAGATGAAGCTGACAATAAAGTTTATAACGTGTTAAATGTCATGAACCAAACTGCAGCTATTTTTATCTTTGTCACCCTTTAAGTGGAGGACCCATGTGTGCTGAAACCTTGTGGAAATCGTGGCCGCTGCTGGAGTGACCGGAGAGGAAACTACAACTGTGTCTGCAAAGTTGGCCTCACAGGGAAAAACTGCGATAAAGGTCACTTAAGATTTAACACGGTTACTTGTTATCTTCAGAGGCATCTTTGTAATTATTTAACCTATGGATTGGAAATGTAAAGTTGCCACTGTCCCCAGACTTGTTGCCTCCGCATGGTCTCCATGTGCTGCGGGTGGAGGAGAGCGAGGTGGAGCTGCGCTGGGATGAGCCTGAGCCTTCGCAGAGCCTGATCAGCATGTTCGCCGTCACGTACGCCCCTCTGGGTCAGAGCAATCTCAAGACAGACTACCTGGACAAGCAGCGGTCCACTCACCTCATGCAAAGCCTGGTGCCCGGCCTGCTGTACAACATCTCCACCTACTCCATCAAGCTAAAAACCAATGGCAATGACACAAGCCAGCCTGCCACTGCACTAATTCGCACCAGTGAGGACACATTTTTAATGCAATGCAGAGACAAAATCCCAGAAATTGCTTCTATGTCATTTTAAAATGAGTTATAATGCATGCACTGTTTCAGGACCTCGACAGGTGGAGCAACTGCAGGTGTTTAACGTGTCCTCGTCTCAAGTTTGGCTGAGCTGGCTGGTTCAGGCTGCTCGTCATGCTGCAGTCAGCAGGGTGCACGTGTCTTTGCTACCTTCAGATGGAAGTGAGGCTCGCACCGCTGTGGTCAACACAAGCACCATGGAGTACACTTTCAGGTTAGTTTCTGATGTATGGTAAGAAGAAATGCAGCTAGAGAAACATGCAGCTTTTTACCTACTAGTGGAAACGTCAACATTCAACCAGCAGAGAGCGCCATTTCATCACTTATACCAACATAAAACATGCATTTGTCTCTGTTTCCCAGTTCATTACAGCCCAGTCAGATGTACACTGTGGATGTGGTCACTCAAAGTGGAGTGGGACCAGATGAGTTTCCATCCACCAGCCACTCAGCTGGACCTCTACAGTTCTGGACAAGTAGGTCACAGTGTTTAGCAGATTTTACGGAAATGTTTGATGAACAACATTTACTCATTAAACTAGGCCAAAGATCAATAAAACATCTTTTAAAAAAATTAGTTCAAATGTGCTTTTCACACAGCAAACACATCACAAGCTCACACAGGCCTATACACACTCTTACACAAACCAAGAACAGTTATGAAAAGCAGTCTTAAAAAAGTCCCGTTGATATCTGTGGGGACACCAATGCACCAGGTTAAGGAATATGAATGTAAATAAAAGTTTAGTGAGGTAGGAAAGAATTATAATACATAAACAAAGGTTATAGGAAAAGAAATATGCTGCAGGATAATATGAAATATTTTTTCCATGTAACTAGTCTGCATATGAGTTATGTCGAACAAGATGCTCAGCTTATTTCTCTCCTCAGTTAATCTCCTTTTGTGGTATTTTTTACCCAATCAGCATGAAAGCAGCGCTGGTTCAGCTGCACCTAAGTACTGTCCAATTCTCTATGCCATGTTTGTTTCTGTGTTAGCTTTAGATTGGCTGTACTTACATACTGAATTTCCCTCTGGGATGAATAAATTATTTTATATTTGATTTGAATTGATAAAATCAGGCTGTCAATATATATAACTAATAAACAAAATCCAATTATACTTTTATAAATAGTATGTACAATATGAATTAATTTTTTTTTTCATTGAATGTGTTTCAAAGAGAAATACATTCAGATAAAGGTGTAGGGATATCTGTCTTGAGTCCAGTTTCTGCCACTCTCAGGTTGTCTTTAAAAACAACTGAAATGTAAAAGAAGTTTCAGTATCAGTCTGTGTGTACAGCAGCAGACATGAGTGCTCTGGAGGACTTGTAGTTAAAGTTGTATAAAATATAAGAAGGCACTGGTCTTTATGAGTTTAAAATAACAATGAAAGAACCTTAGTGGGCATTTACATCAAGGTAGTCTGAGAGACTCGAACTGACTCGAAAAGATTTCTCATTTTCTTTAGTTTGTGTTCAAACTGCATTTAACTCAAGTGGATCAAACCACCTGAAGTTAAAGTGTTCTCTAAGGGGTAATACTCTCACAAAAACACAGTTTTGCAGGTAAAAATTAAATGAACCTTCATGCAGGTGGATATTTATTTAGTACAGGCTAATGTTTGTTTTGTTTTGTTTTCTTCTTTCTTATTTTATTAACATGATGGTTGTTTACTGATCCACAGGGAAGCCCTGTTAGAGTAATTAATTCCAAACCTTCACCTCATGTTAGGAAAGTCATCACTTCTCTAATGTAATCAGATGTTTTTAAGGAGTGTTGCAGCAGGTAAACCTCCAACACTGTGGCGCTTGAGAATCAGCTTTTTTTTTTTTTACAAATGAAACCATTTTTTGTTTGTTTATATTAAAAATAAATGTATATGTATAATACAGTAGGTCTTACCATCCTAATGATTTCTTTGTTCCATGCCACTGATCCACTGTTGGAGGGTCAGCCTGCAACCTTTTACAGGTTATACCCTTCTTGCTACTTGCCAAGAGAATCTCCAATAAGAAATCATCTGTGTGTAGACATGTTTTTATCTTTCCAGGATTTAAGGGTAAAAAAGAGTTATCTAATTCCACAAGACATGCATATTAGGTTAATAGCTATGGTTAAAATGCGTAAGTCACTTTGGATAAAGGCGTCTGCCACATGACTGTAGAATAGGATGTGTGTGTGTACTGATTTCTCATTTATAATGCTGGTGTTAAGTCTCCAGTGTGCTTTTCTGTTATTTAGTAAGGTGCAGGTTTAAATGCACACCTGAGTGGTCAGATTAGTCTCTAACCCCTATTTTCCAGTCCTTGACCCCATGGCAGTCTGATTTCTACATAAATAAATAATCAATCTGAGTATTTACAGAGTAGCATGGGCTTTTCTCCTGGATCAGACTCTCCACACATCACTAAAACCCAGTTCTTTAAGCATCTGCTGGATCATACCAGCTTTTCTTTTGACCCTGGTTGGAAGTGTCTAGGGTGAAGTTGTACATTAAGGTCCCCCCAAAGATGAAAACTCTCTGTGATTGCAAGACAATCAACTTAAACAGAGTTTTTAAAAACTATTATGCTCCCTGAGGGGGCATAAACATTAAATAATGTTACTTCCACATTATCTAACTTACCCTTTACTAGAATAAATCTGTCTTTCCTACCTTTGACTACTGAAAGAAATTCAAAATTTACTGCATAGGGATCAACTGGCCTTTATGGGAACAAATATGAAAACCAAAACTAAAGACTTCCTCGGGTTGAAACCTCGGCTTGAGAGGAGATCTCGTGCCCATTGAAGACCTGTCATCATTGTCAGAGAAAATACTCAGCACCAAAGCCACCTTCCCCATGTCTACTAAGGTTCATCTTTAACAAGCTCAGAGAATAGTAATATTACATTTATTTGTAGAATAGGTAGAGAATAAAGAAACATAGAAATGAACTATTCATCTCTCCCCTCAAAACTCAAAAGCCAGAGTTTTATCATATGAGGTACCGGTAAGTAAAATTCAAGTTAGATTGATAGATATAAATAAACCTTTTTTAATAGACTGGCTCTGGAAGGGATTATTTAACTTATAGTCATAAAGTTCAACTTAAACAGGCCTGAGCAAACATGTATTAAGTCTTTTTGTAGACTCACTGTGTCCTCTTTACATGGAAGGAGCATGCTTTCCTTCAGTGTTGTGGAAGGGGCATTCCTGTGGGTCCAAACTGGGTCCGTTTCCAGCTCCCATAGCAAAATGTCAACCATGGTCACAGAGTTTACCTTCTGCAAAGGCACACTCACACCACAGTTACACAGAGAAACATTTAGCTTATTAGCACCGAGATCCAAAAATGACACATTTCAGCACAGGTTTAAAACTTAAACTTTAAATAGATGGATGCAGGCAGGAAGTCCCGACAGAATAAATGGTCTCAACAAAGAATGCACATCTATAAATTTTATTAGTAGATTGGTGAATGTAGATGTTCACGTATAACAAATAAGTCAAAATGGTTCAAAGAACTTTAAATCTCAAATTTGAATGAATTAGCATATATAATACTTATTTCACAACACAACAGTCTCACAACACAGAGGTACAGTACCCTACCTAATATATTTATGATGGTAGGATGATCCAACATTGTAAACAATCCATGAAAATGTGCTTATAAAGTGGCCTATATTTGTGCAGGTGGGATGCCTCAACACGTGTATTTATGAAGGTACGGATGTGTTTGGAAATTTAGCTTTTGTATGAATGAATATCTCTCGCCCGTAGGCAGCTGGGATTGGCTCCAGCCCCCCCGCGACCCCGCTCTGGGATAAAGCGGTTGAGAATGGATGGATGGATGAATGAATATCCAAAATAGTTTTAATAGGTTACAGGCTTAATATTTCTACGAAAATACAGAAAATGCAGGAAGTTATAGGAGCTTTGTTTGATAGAGCTACATCTGGGATAAGTAACAGCTTAAACAGGACCATAGAAGAAGACAGTACACATGGCATATAATGTTGTAGTCATGACCTGTTGTGCAGGATGTGTTTGGCAAATGAAGTCATTTCTATTCCCATCTTTAACACTAGATGTCAGTGAGTCTTACACACTGTACTTTTAAAGCAGGATCACTCAGTCCAGTCCTGGAGGACTGCTGTCTTGCAGGTATCAAATGTTTCTCTACTGGAACACCTGATTTAAATAAAATTAATCTCCATATGTGTTGATGACCCATTCATTCCCTGCAGGATTACCGGCCCTCTAGGACCAAGTGGTGATCCCTGCTTTAAAGTAACTTTATTTAAAAAGCAAATCAATATGTGTGGTACAGTCTGTGTAATTGTCTGCCTCTCTACATGTTTCAGAGCCTCTTGCCCCACAGAACCTCTCACTGTTACACGTGACCCAAAATTCAGCTCTGATCACCTGGACTCACCACACAAGAAACATCCCAGATGGCTTCGTGGTCAATGTGACGCGAGGCCTGAACACCCGGAGTCGCTTCCTACCTAATGGGAAATTAGGATCATTTACCCTCCGTGAGCTGACACCAGGACAGAACTACTATGTGACTCTGACATCCGTCAAAAACACAGGACAGGAACAGATCCACAGCTCACCGCTGCACTTAGCATTCACTACCTGTGAGTTTAGGGGTTTTCACACTCTAACGTGAAACTTGATCTTAATGTGATTATGAATCATTTACTCCCTGACACAGTGCCAATGCAGGTGAGATCAGGGAGGAGAGAAAGGCCCACAGTGACCGGACAGGGGACTCATAGTGGACGTGTGCTTCCTCAGGATCTGGGAGGTGCAGCAGAAACTGAAAACTCAGAGGAATTACTCAGGTAGCAGCAGGACTGCTTTGAAAGGTAAACTACGGTGTGAGTTTTACTGTTAAACTCAGCAGTTTGTATTTGTTCCTGTGCTGCAGGTACACAGAGCTGGTAGACAGGAGGGCGAGGATCACAGCCAAGTTCTCCCATTTGCCTCGTAAAGCCATTCGACATCGTGCTAGTAAGTGTAGCAACCATGCTATCACCAAATGAAGAGTCTAGGTCAGAATAATATTTTATATATTGCCATATTTATCTGATATTTAGTGTTTCCGTTAATGAAACGTTTAGGTTTTCTGTTACATTTATCAGTTGTTTGTATTACTCACAATAATCTCAGACTGGTTTGAACTTTAGTTTCCAGATGAGTTTCACTAAAAGGAAACTACTGAAGGAGGTTGTTTCATGTTAGGTCAGTTTGCATGCAGTCTGAGGAAAAGCAGTCTTTCTGCAAAAAGAGTCGATGTGTTGAGGAAGAAATGAAAAAAGAAGTCAGGGACACTTCAGAGAAATCACTGGAGTTTAACTGAGCATCTCACATTTAGAGGGATTGGAAAGAAATTAGCTTTGTTCAATAAAATCCAGATTATTATGTAAGCTAATATCATTTTTATTATTAAAATGATAAATCAGGTCAGTTCCATTTAGCTCAGGCTCAGTATGTCCCACATTTATTCATCTTGATTTCTTATTTTGAGAGTTTGGATGTAAAACAGAACCTGCCTTAATAAGTTATCAGTATTATTTGTATCTAAAGGAGCTCATAGGACAGAGCTGTTGTTTATAAACTAAATGAACTTTTAAATGAAGTGAATAAACTCCTCGGTGGGCGGCGGGCCTCCACAGAACTGTTTTACAGATGTTATCTTGTTGCTCTAGAGAATAAGTTTTCTCTCTGAGGCTGCTTTTTAACGACGTTCTTCCCATTATCTCCCTACATGTTTCCAGGCTGAGTAACCCTTCCACTGTGCACTCTGTCGCTCATCTTGTCTTCTCACAATGATTCACAACAGGAAATGTTTTCCCTTGCAGAACCTGATCCACCAATCAGATTAGAGAAAATGGAAGAAACAACAAACAAAATAAGCCTTGCACTAGAGATTCAAGAAGAAAGTTTAAGCACAAAGCCTGGTACGCTTTCTTTTCTACTTCTTCTATGGCATATGTACCCATGTAAGTGATCCCAGCCAATGTACCACTTATACATGAGATTCATGGCCTCCTGTGTGGGGGTAGAGCTGGAGGCTATCAGCACATGGTATCAGCAGTGGCTAATGTGGAAGAGTGAAACCCGAGACTTTCATTTATTCTGTGCTGAGGGTTTTAAAAGCAGCTGCTGTGTTTCAGAGGCGCCCCAGGACTGCCGCGATCGGTCCTGCCAGAACGGAGGTACATGTGTAAACGGAGGCGACTCCTTCGTCTGCAGCTGCGCAGCAGGGTTCAAGGGCAGACTGTGTGAGCTGTGTAAGTTCCTGTGCTTCTCCACACATACTCTGCAGCACACACAGGTGACAGTAGGTCACCTGTGTGTGGGCTATTTGATTTTAGTCAAATAGCCCAGAAAATGACTTCTCCTGTTTTTATGACATGACACATTTTCCCCACTCATAGCTGTGGGTACTGAAAATAGCCCCATCATGTGACAGTTGTGGGAAAGGATGCTGTTGAGGTCCTGATACGGCCTCAGTGATATGTCTCCTATCAACTCATCAGCTTTACAAGCTAAAACAAACAACAAAATCATGTTTTTTCTACACTTCTGTGATGCATTTCTATACTTCTGGTGTGGGGCCGTGGTTCTCAAGCTGTTGTACCAACCGGATGGTGTGATGAATAATATTCTAACAATAACCACTTTAGTTTTCTGTAAATGACGTAAACCATCGTATTTCAGGTTTCACATGGTTCATATATGACAAACAAAAGCAGATAGAGAATGAAGCTCTAAGCGATCAGCTGTTTTTTGTTAATGTCACACGATCTGATCACAGATCTGAAAATAAACACGGCATAAACTGTAAGACTCTTCTCTCTTTATTACTGTAGCAGAAACTAAACAGACTAAGCATCCGTCTGACACTGAAAACAACCTCTATTGATCAGGTATCAGGACTTCCTGTGTTCACAGAAGTAGGAGGCTTCTATTTATCAAGATTCTCTACTTCTGAACCAGCTGATGAAGCTGGTAGCTGGGTTTTTCAGATAAAGTCTGTTTAAAGTCTAATGTTACTTTCAGTACTGTGCATGTTTAAAGTATTGTATTAGGTGAAGCCAAACTATCCACACATTCCTTTGTTTTTAAGATATTTGGATTGTAATTGACAGAGACGAATAAATTTAGGTGGTGTAATAAAGTTTCCAAGCTATCTAAAGCCATCAGGAGCGTTGATAAACGTGTTGAACTGCAGGGTGTAGTCTTTCCTGTGAGGTAAAGAAAAAATCAGAGGAGTTTGTTGAATTTGAATCCTGAGAATTTTCCAAATCAGTAGATCAGCAGGAGCTGATTTCTGGAGTTCTGATAAGAGGAGTAGTCTGTGCACGAGCGATGTTCCACATCTGTAGTTTGAGTTGTTTCATTATCAGTGACTTCTAATAGAGATGGGGTTCTATCGCTAAAGTAAAAAGCAAGGGGGGGGAAATGAGTTGAGAACGGGTTGGCAGACGCATTTATCCAAAGTGACTTACATTCTTAGCTATAGCTATTAACCTAACATGCATGTCTTTTGGGTGGGAGAAAGATGGAGTACCCAGAGAGAACCCACACTAACACAGGGAGAACATGCAAACTCCACACAGAAAGGTTACTGGTTGGACCTCCCAGCCTGGGCTTGAACCAGCAACCTGTGAGACCACTGCGCTTACCACTGCACCACCATGTTGTTGTGTTTGTCATAATGTCCATGCATGGTTTACATACAAAAGTCCAAACCGGTTTTTAAAGCTAACACCAAACCGGTAGTGAGGAAGTACTGCAGTGTCTGATGAAGAACGCATGAATTTTGTGCATCCTTTTTACCAAATATATGTTTGATAATCTTCTATCACCCGCGACCCCGTTCAGGGAAAAGCGGTAGAAAATGGATGGATGGATGATTATTTTTAATGAAACATTCTGATCAATATAAGTGATGAGAGCCTCATCATTTATAGCCTCAAAGCAAACAATTTGGCAATAATTTTTGTATCTGTGTTCAACAAAGAAATGGGTCTGATCACATTTAGGAGGTTCATCTGGTTTCAATATCCAGGCAATAGATGTGTTCCTAAGTGATGGAGGAAGGATCCCATTTTTTAAGAATTCTTCATAAAAAGCCTTAAATTAACTCATCAATTTAGCCTTAAATAATTCTTACATATTAATTGGAATAGCATCAAGATCTGCAGGTTTTCCTTCGTTGATTAGATTTTTTTATATTCAAGCATCTGGTCCAGCCAGGCCCCTTCAGCTTCAGATATAGTAGAGACTGATGGGTTTGGGTTTGGTCCTACTCTAAATCTGTTCTGGTTTAATACAGTGTGATACTATACAGCAGAAGCATACTTACACAGTTTGTGGGTGACTGTGGCGCATGTATTAGAGCGGGTAATTTCCTAACCAGCAAGTTAGTGGTTCAAATCCCAGCTCTGACATGTCGAAGTGTCCTTGAGCAAGACACTGAACCCCCAGTTGCTCTTGGTGCTGCGTCACCGGTGTGTGAATGTGTGAGTGTTTGTGAGCGAATGGGTGAATGGCCGAATAGTGTTAAAGTGCTTTGAATGCACTGATGTGTAGAAAAGTGCTACAAGACCATTTACCAAATGTCATTTATTGCTAAAGGTCCATTTAATGTTGGGATGCTAGTGATAGCTTTTTACTGTCATCATGATGTGCTGGGTCGGCAACCCAGACCCTGACATGCTTAACTTTGAGGTTTTGTGACACAGTTGTACAACATAAGTAGGACTTCAGTGATTTGACAAGGTGTAAATTATTTCTACAACACTGTTTTCCTTACATTCATTCCAGCCATGAAAACTATCATTCAAAGCCAAAGTGGCTCATAGGCAGTTATAGTTATCACTTTATTGTATTTTTGATGGTGATAATCTGGTTTTGTATAAAAACGGTGGGGGGGGGGGGGGGGGTGTTTCTCCATGGAGAGCAAAAAGATGGGCCTTGTGCACCCATGTGTCCCCCTGTGCATCATCCCCACATTAAGATCAAAACAAGACTGAAGACACATGTATGAGTTTATGATGGACAGCAGACATTTTTGAAGCATTTAGGAAAATGAGTTTAATGAAACACCAGCTGTTTCTGCTCATCCATTTCTTTTTTTTTAACTTTGTTTTTATTAAGGAGTGTTAGACAAACAATGAACATACAAGCATTGCTTAACAGTGGGTTTATTTCACGGAATCAAACAGTTAAATATTGAATTACTGGATGTTACGAAGGATCCACAGACAGATAAGGTTCAAGATGTTTATTTACTCAGAAGTAAGAATGATAAGTTCACGAAGAACGCTGCAATCTGTTCCGGGTGTTTCAACCAGGAAGTAGCTGGAGAATCCAAGACGGAGCCAAGTTCGTAATACAGGACAGACAGAGGTCAGAGCCGGGGAATCAGTCAGAGTTATAATCCACAGGGAAATCAGGCAGGGGTCCAAATCGTCAGGCGAGAAGAGTAATCCAAAAGTCAGGCAGGTAATCCAAGAACGAATAAGTAATCCAAATGGGCTGTTGAGTCGAGACCGGGAAGGGAAGAGAGGGAATGCGTTCAACGAAGTTGTAACGAGGTCCGACAAGGTATAAGTGAGGAGCAGCTGTATATAAAGGCAGAGATGGAATTGATAACAGGTGTGGATGATTAGAACTCTGGTGATTGACTGCGCTGTGGTCTGGGAGAAGTGGGCGTGGTAGTACTGGAGCCTGGTGCAGGTGTAACAGTTTTAAATTGGCTGTGCAGCCGACCACACAACAACATTTCAGCATGTCTCCTTCGTAATGCAGCTAGGGTCATTTC
>JBAMHV010000015.1:23981457-24000896 GCA_037177535.1 Pseudomugil gertrudae | reverse complement strand
CAGCATCTTCTGATGGATGCTTCCAGCAGGATGATGCACCATGTCACAAAGCTCACATCATCTCCACCTGCTTTCTTAATCATAAGAATAAATATAAATAGCGAGTTTGTTGATGGTCAAAATCAGGTAACTGGTAGAAATCACATACTGGGAATAAGCTGCATGTTCATGCACTTCTGAAATATATTTAACTAAACTTTTCCACATTTCCTGTCTATCATCAGCTTTTTTTCAGGTCTTTTTTTGTGATGGACATCAATGCACATTATGACATAACTTCCTTTTTTTTTAAACGTATATTATTGTAAATGGTGGCGTCATTCAAGTACAGCCAATCCAAGATTACACAGAAACACACATAAGATACAGAATCAGACAGCACTTAGATGCAACTAGCTGAAACAGCGCTCCTTACTTAGTGTGTGTGTGTGTGTGTGTGTGTGTGTGTGTGTGTGTGTGTGTGGGGGGGGTATCTCTGCTCCGAATGGGGCACAGAGTCGAGAAGCTTAAAAAAACACCTCAACAGATAAGCACAAATTCAACATTCACAATATAAGGACACGTGGTGGCAGGGGAGGGGGTGGGGTCTGCCGGTCACCCCAGGTTTTTGCAGGCAGTTAGGGTGCAGACCAACCCGAGAGGTCCGGAAGTGGAGAGACAGAAGGGGACAACAGGGACAGAGGGACACAGGAGGGTGTATCTGTAAGTTTGTCATGTGAGTGTGTGCACATGAGGTGTGCAAGGTGTGAACCCAGTGGGAGCTAATAATCTACTAAATGGTTTACATGTGAATGTTTTACTTAGTTTACACTCCGGTTTCAGTCTACTTCATACCACTGTTTTCTTGTTGTCTTTTTAACAGAAGACGGGGGGGAGAACTGTTTCACAAGCTTCTTATATTAAAACATTTAAGATGCTCTGATTCCCGTCAGCCTTTTTGACATGTGCTCATAAATAGGAGCTCTTCAGAGTTGATTTATACACTTTAGTATTCAGATATGCATCTAAAAACTGTGTTAAAACAGAAGAAAAGTGCTTTTTAAACTCAACACTACTACTATGCCACAGCCTAGTCAGCATACTCCATGGCTTCATTTCTTCAGAACATTATTAGCACACATGACTGAGCCTAAAGCAGGTGTAAATAACTCAATAAAAATGGCTGAATTCCATTTATTGGCTCAACATCAGGTACTGATAATGCTGCTACACATGCTGGGTGAATATAACCTGTAAATGGATTATTGAGGCTGGTCAAAGACATTCCTGGTTATTTATGTCATTATGAGTCCACAGTACTTAATGGATTTAACCTTGCAGGTAAACATAGTGGCAGTTTGCTGCACTGGTCTGCAACAAACATCGTCCTTTTTCTTTTTTCATAACTTTTTAAAAAGTGAGAGGCAAAGTGTTTATGTTGCCGTAATAAATACAAGATGTTATTTTCTCAGGTTTCATGCAGAAACATTTGGGTTTGAGCTTATTGATATTCCTGCTTTAGGAATTTCAGCTTGGGAATTCTGTCTAACGCAGGGTTTTAGTACCCATCTCTGTTATTATACGGTCCAACGGATCAGATTTTTGCAACAGGCTTGGTGAATTTCCCGGACTTGCAGTCATTTTTAACATTCCCAGCAGAGGGAAAGCAGTTTTCCTGTTAAAACATTGATGCGTGGTGGTGCCAGGATGAGATGACGTCGCCATCTTGAAGCAGCTGAAGATGCTTTCTCTCTGATAACTTTACCACACCATCATTCTCCAGGGCTTAGTGAGGAAAACATCATGCCTGGATTGAAATAGGCTTTTGAATATACTCTGCTAGTCTGAGGATGAGGAGCAGACAGCATCCCTAATTGCTTTTGCACATGACTATAATGTATTGAACTGTCGGGCTCTTCACATGCATCTGTTCTTACCTTACCCCTCATATCAGAGCTGCTTCCAGATGACTGCTAAGAGTTCAGTTTCAGCTACTGAAGCTGTGTTAAAGATCAGAACATTTTAACACATCACAAGGATTAAAACACACTGGTGAGAATTAGAAGGAGGCTGTGATTATCCAACAATAGGTCTTAATTTCAGTTTATAAGAGGACATTTTTAAACATTTTTATCCACAGTGACGTTTGATTAAAGGATAAAATTAGAGTAACCTCCTCTTAACGAGGTCTATTTTTCTGCCTCCTGTATGAAAGAAACACAGCTTCACAACGTTTTATATACAGAAAGCAGAGAATATGTGTTACTATCTGAGTGAATTCACCTGGAGCACAGTAGAACATGTAAATGTCCTAAAAGAAAACCACACTACTGAATCTCAGATCTCTGAATTCCATCAACCAATGTTGATGATAAACAGCTCCATCCATAATTAGATCAGGCCATTAGGCATACTGGACATTTTCCTGGTGGAACAATACGTGTTATGAGCTGAATTAGTTTTGTTTATTGGTCTTGGTTCATAAAACCCAGCAGGTCAGAGGGCAGAGTAACGCTGAACCAACCTCCCCATTTTCTCTGAGCAATTCATTCAGCACAGAACTTCTTCTCTTAGCACTGGTTCATGAAACATGTTGATCTGCAGCACATTGGCTCTGTTCCTTACTGACACCAGGCTGAACCAGTCAGATACTTTGACCCCTCCTGGCTCTGTACCAGTGAATGCAGCTAGCTGTCACAGCTGAGGAGCAGAGAAGCTGCATGATTAACATACAAACAGCGCTAACAGTGGTGAATCTGCTAGCTAGCTGTTTACAAAGCAGACATAAAAAGATGAAAATACAAATAAAACAGGTGTTTTATCTCCACTTTAGTTTGTCCGCTTACATTTATGACACTAGTTGATGTCAGCGAGTGTCCAGCAGGTTGTTAATAACTGGTTACCGGTTGTTTTGGCTGCTTCCTGAATTGTAAACGGTAAACGGAGTCAACAGATTTAGGATTTTCTGTGTAATCTGTTATCGGTTGTGGGCTCTTAACATGTTTAGAGCCAGCTTCTGTGCAGATGTTTTATGAACAATATAAAGAAATACAACACTTTTCAGGATTGTTTATATTTTGGTCCATATACTGATGCAGCACTTTGTCTCTATCATAGATCCAGTAATTCTGGACCTGACGGCATTATTATGATTAAAAAAATCTAGGTGTCACAGTGGAACCTGAGATAATTCTCCAGAGGAGAAGAGCAACAGCAGACACACAGTTTCTGAACAGTTTTATATTTATCCACAATTTTCCATCAAACACAAAGTAGGATGATTGCTTCTCTAATATTCAACAGTGTGACAGAATGGATGGTAATTTTATTAACATATTATTACGTTTTTTTGAAGGTATTAAACATGTTCACTCAGCTCAAGTGATATTTACATTTGATGTGAGTTCAAAGTTTCGTTGTGATGGTCATCGTATACAGAACAGTCTGGACTTAAATGGGTGTTTAATCCCAGTCCACCCCTCGTCCATCAGGACAATCCGCGGTTAGACCCCAAATTCAGTTTAGAAACATGAGTATGAATCGAAGCCTAAGACTGTTAATAATAGGAAGAGAGAATAGTTAACCATAAAATGAAGTTAGCTTCATCTGTATAGAAACTATCAGGACCTTCATGGTTCATTTCAAACAAACACAGAATTTTTTAAAGGCTGGAATAAAAGGTGATCAGAGAAAGGAAAACTAAGACCTGATTTGTGATTGTGGCTGCTAGCTTCCAGAGTTTCTGTCCCACAGTGATGACATGGACGTCTTCGTAACCAGCAGAGTCTCTGCTTTCATCTGACTCCCTGTGTCTGAAGAAATAATAGAAGGTCTGAAAAGGACAGATGTTCTCACATTTTTATACGTTCTTATATAATTGTTTGGAGTTTGAACTGTGTTTGGATGCTTGGTAGAGTCTTTTAGCTGAGTTTCTCCCGTCATGTTGCGATGCTGCATGTTTTGATTGCTGTTTGAAGAGCTTCAGGTACCAGCGTAGTTATAGTTTTAGAATACAAAAGGCTCTTCACTTACTTATATGATGGATAATAATGTTCACAGTGAAAACGTGTAGCGCATCATCCTTTTTCTCTCTTCTTTGGAAAGTCGAGCGTTTAAGAATTTAAATCATAAAATATTAAACTTTTTTTAACAATGATTTGCTTAATTTGCAACTTGCCAACACGTTTGACCCTAAAAATGTTTCATGAAATGAAGTTAAAAACAAAACAAGCAGTCTGTCATTAGATTAAGTTTACCATTACATTTTTATTTTACTGGGATGTTAAATGACACCACAAAACTAAGTTTATTCAGAGAAGCTCTACCTTGTATTACAGCTACATAAACATCATTTGTATCATGCGATTTGTTCAGTGTTTAATCTTTTTGCATGGTGGTGCAGTGGTTAGTGCTGTGGCCTCACAGCATGAGGGTTGCTGGTTCATGCCCAGGCTGGGGAGGGTTGTCCAGTTTGCATGTTCTCCACATGTATGCGTGGGTTCTCTCTGGGTACTCCGGCTTCCTCCCACCCATAAGACATGCATGTTAGATTAATGGATATGGTTAAAATAACTGCTGTAAATCGCTTTGGATAAAAGTGTCTGCCACATGACTGTATAGTAGTATAGTAAATATTGGATAAATACTAAATATTAAAGATGAATATTAGATATTGGACTCTTTTTTTCTTTTTTTTTTTTTGCCTGGACCCCTGAAAAATCTAAAATGACCATGTTTCATTAAATCAAAGTCAGAACGAATGAATAAAAACGAGCATTTTGTGTGTTGCTGTGCATATGCTGGCTACCCAGCCGCCTTCCCCTCCTCCAGAGAGCCGCAAGGCCGAGGCAAGGCTTTGAAAAAGAGCCTGTGAACTGTGAGGCGTGATTGGCAGCAGCATTCATTTCCTTCATGCCTCTTTCTAAGGATCCCGAGGCTGAATACATGAGCCCCTGCTCTCACATCTTTTGTTGAAGAGCTGCTGCACTAACAGGAAGTTGTGTAAAGCATCGGCCCATTTTCACCAGACGTCAGTTTTCTGCTAAAAATCAGGAATACACTCATGGTTTTACTCTTTGATGCCAGAAATCTAAGGTTGTTGCTTTGAGACGCTCATGTTTTTAGAATAAGAAGTATTTTACTAACGAGGTTATGTTGGGGAAACACGTATTTGATCACATCCTCACAGATGGCTCCTGTACTGCCCATGTAAAACCAAAAATAGCTGCATGAGGCGGTGTGTATGAGACCTCTTCAACAACCCCTAAGTCACCTGAAGATCGACTCACTGGCACAAACAGGTGACCATTTTTCAGTAAACCATTTGATATTTGTTGAGTAAACTTTGGAGCCCCTTTGAGCAAAAAATAAGCATGAATGAGGCTTTTTTAATGGGACAGATTCCTTTTCATGCCTTCATCCCTGTCTGCCCTCGAGGCTTTAGAGGGAATAAAAGAGGGAAACTGATGTATAATCTCTTTGAAGTGAGTCAAAGAAAACCACATAGATTGTGACTTAATGTGTGTTTTTTCCTCTAACCGTAGGACTTTTTTATCATGCAGTTGTCTGGCTTCTGCATGCAAACACTTAGCTTTAGTCTTTGGTCAGGGTGTGTGGTGGAACTGGGAACATCAAACTGGGAATTCCTTTTGATTTACACTTTGTTGCTTAAACGCAAATGTTTTAGTTAGGTATGGGAATGTGGGAACTATTGAAATGTCTCAACAAGCATATTATAATCAACATTAAATGTAGACAATCTTTAATAACCGTTTGTGTATTTGTGCTGATATGTATAATTTATATAAAGCATTCCAGTGCAGTGTGTGGTTCATGTGCACAGCATGTTTAAGTTAGAGAATAAGTTTTATTACTTGTTTTTTGCTAACATTAAACATGTTTTTATCACAATCATAACATTTTTAAACTTGATGTTAAGTGAGTGGTGTGTTGTATTCCTGACCAAAATAATATATTACACTATTTTCCATAATAACAATTTCACTCTATTTAACTACCTTTTTCAAGTATGTCTATCAGTGACATCTGACTTGAAGGTCCTCCATCTTTTTCAGCTTTACATAAAGATGATGATTTTAGTTTCATATTTGCAGTGAGGGTAATACATCCTTTCAACTCAGTCCATCAATCTTCAGTAACACCCGAGGAAGTCATGAGATTTGTTCTTCGTTTATATGAAAGACTCATTAGAGGGTTCTGATGTGTTTTTATGATCATTTAGTCACTGATCATTTAAAGTAAAAATCTAAAGTTAGTAATTCAGAACAGTTGCATCATGATGCACAACTTTGTCCCACTTGTTCATTTAATTTAAACCTGTAGTTGTGGGTAGAAGCAAGCTGCACCCTTCGCTGAAAAAAGTGAAGCTTCTGGAAAAGCGTATGGAGTAGACTCCAAAACGGAGCAAATCCCATAGAGTCACATGGTAAAAAGACCAACTTCACAGCAGAAATAAACATGTTTACAGCCGTTTAGTGACTCGAGTGTGTGTTTTTTATAACTCATCAGTTTAGATGTTATTTAATCTTGAACTTTTACATAAATATGGGCAACGTGTCCTTTTGATTGACAGGTATTTAATATCTGCTTGAAGTAAACAAACCCAGTTTTTAGCTGGCAAACAGGGTAACTTAGCTTTAGCCCACCTACCTTTGTTAGCCAGTTAGCTCCTGTTGGATTGAGTTAGGTCAATCAGCTCTTAGCTAATGGCAGTTCAGTCATCCACCACCACCCCTACATCCAAACCTGCCAGGAGTCCCCGTTCATCTTTTCTAGACAGGGAAGAAGACCAATGTACATAACAACTGAATAATAACTGAAATATGACGTTGTGACTTTTTCATGTTATGGTGTGAGGCTGTGTTTAGATGTACTGTACTGTAGAGCTGCATGTTGATCTTAATGTACAGATACCTGATTCTGATAATGATTACAGTTATGATGAAAATATGGACGATCAAGTTTTATCATGTTAATGTTGCTGCAGAACCGACCGTGTTTTGTTTGTTTAGTTTTTCCACTGAGGATCAGAGAAATGCTGGAAAGATGTCTGAGCTAGGCTTGATGGGGAGATCACCTGTCCTTATGCAGGTGTGGTCCATGTGGTTCTGGCTTTGGTTCTGGTTCACTGGTTCTGGTTTACTGTTTGTGCCTGCCTCCCTTTCTGTTGCAGTCCTCGAGTCAGGTCATAACAAAGTCATCAGATTTAGACCATTTACACACGTAGCCGGGTATTTTTAAAAACGGATATCCCCCCCCCACCCCATTTTCATACACACCAGATCGTTTTTAAAAAACCTTGCATCTACATGAACCCGCATAAATACGCTGTTATAAACATGCCAAACCCATAGATGGCAGCGTATATACCAGTAAACAGGCTTATCATCTAAGGCTTGCATCAGGTGGCATGTTTCTCCATTTACAACAATGCTGGTACATGACGAGACAAAACTTTTTACAGTTTTTACACTTCAGAGTTTCAGGTGTCATCTTACATACATTTTATAAAGATTAAACCATTTCTTAGTAGTTTTACTTCAGCTCAGAGGCAGACAGACACAAAGGGCTTTGGTCTATATGCTGCTGTTTGTTCTTATGTAAGGCATGAAGAAAAGCTCATCACACATCAGTTATCTTATGTCAAGATCTTTACTCTGCAGCTCCTTTTATGGGACAAACTGAATGAACACTGGTATGTCCTACAGCTCCTGGAGACAACTGTGAGCCAGGAAGGTGATATCTTGTTGAAATGTGTAATTCAATGCCCTGTGTTAGAGTTAGATCTGCTCATGGATTCACTGCAAAAACACAATTTTCTTCATCATTATCTACTTTCTTGAGTTACTTTTTTAATCAGACACTTTCAGTTCTTTCTTAAAATGCAGGAACAGTGAGAACAACTGCATCTTTGTGGGGAAAGTAAATAGAAAACCAGTATCCAGCCTCCTATTTCCCCATACAGAATTTATGCATTTCCTCCTCAATGGGAAGGGATAAAAGCACTTGGACATATTTTTTTATGGAAATTTCTCATTTAAACCTGGTAAACCTCTCAGAGTAGATAGATATTTAGCAGTTAGCCGCTTGGCTTTATTAACATTACTTACTAAAGCCCAAAGCAGTGACACCATCATTTACTTTTTACCGTGTCCCGTGTCTGCCTGCTGACTTCATACTCTCAGTAATTGTTTTGTAAGATTTTAAGCTGCTTTTTCTCCTTTTTTAAAAATTGCTCTCCAGCATCAGGGCTTCAATGCTGTTTTATCAGAGTAGTACCTTTGACTTCCCTCTTCCTGCTTCATGTGCCTACATACACTCCTTATCCTGTGTTTTCTTCAGTTTTCCCTCCTTTTTTCAAATATCACATTTTTTATTTATAATTAATTGATTGATCTCATTTTGATGGTTGTGTAAATGAACTCATTGACCTCCAGACAACAGCATCGTTTCCACCAACGAATGCAGATGGGACGTTAGGATGTGGGACGGTATGATTCATGTGGGTGTGCTTCTGCAACCAACGTTAAGCTTACCTGTGAGTTTCAGCTGGACCACAATAGATACATAATGGCATGATCATCGCTGCACAACACCTTGCTCGATGCACAACCAACACAAGAGTCAGAAGCAATGGTTGAAAATGGCGGTCCACAGAACGATGCTTCAAAAGGCTACTTTAAACAACAACTTTATCAACAAATAGAAGAGCCATTGCTCTAAATAAGGAGCCATTCCTGCTTAGTTTTTATGCCAGGTGTCACAGGAAGTGACCTTTTCTTTTTAAAACAATCAAAGGATTGCATTGTGTTAAGCTCCAACCTTTCAGATCAGTTAGATTGGTATTCCAGTGGAAGGATCCCGGTCAAGTCGAACATTAGGACACCCTTCCCAGTATTCAGGTGTTGCTCAGCTTGCACTCAGTAGTGAAAACAAGGCTAAACTATCCACAGATTACAGTTTACTGCAATGACAAGTCAGGTTATTTTCATTATAGCCTTGTAGAAATCTTTACCTGCTGCATTTTCACACAGCATCTTTGATAACTTTCAATCTTTTAAAGAATATTTATATATTTTATATTTATATTTTCAGTTGTTGCTAATTTAGTGGCTGTTTTCCCTCCACTCTGGGTTCTAACTGTCCAGCAGTGTTGGGCAAGCTTTATGTAGATAACTTTTATCATGTTTCATATTGTGTATATAGTTTATTTACTACTTCAACTCTGCTGCTATGTTAAGCACTAAATAGCATGGTTTAGAAAGACGTTTTATAAAGATTTATTGCACTGTTAATATAGTTTATTAGGGTTTATTTGGAGTTTCCAGTTGATAGAGTTTCATGCAGGCCCTCATTGTCTCCTTGGTTAGTGAAAGCCGTATCTCTCCAGTGAAAGGCTGGCTGTAGATCTCCTGAGCACTCAGGGATGGAGGCTTTTGGAGGTAGTGTGGACTGTGCATACAAGAGGCTCTTTGTTATATCTGCCCTGAACCTTGCCACCTGGTCGCTACCACCTTTTGTTCTCACTTTTCAATGTCTGCAATATGAGCCAGAGCTTGTAGGAAACGCAACATGTTGACCAAAACCACTGTAGATGTTATAATTATAATCTTAGTCCTCATAGGTGGCTGCGGGTTATTTTTGGTTTTCATTTATATGAAGAATCCTCACGTTCAGCTCAATCATATGACTTTTTAATAATAATAAGGCTTGGGGTGCTATTTATTTCACTTTCTGAAAGAGTAAACCTCTCTTCCTTTACATGGTCCTAAAATAACTTGATGTTTCCTAAAGTAAGGTGTTTCTACTCAAGTCAAACAGACATAACTGAGCTTCTACTCAATGAATTATAATTTTAGGTGATAACCGTTGACTAGTAATGAATGTGTAGACTGATCTTGTTCATAAAAGGTTCTCATTTTGTAGGACAGGGGTGTCCAAAGTCTGGACCAGATGTTGGACTCTGGTCCAACACACCTGGTTTCCGTTAAATGGATCCAACAGCTTATTGAAACTGATTAATTTGAGTCAGGTATATTGTAGCAGAGAAACAAGGAAAACCTGCAAGATCGTTGCCCTCTAGGACCAGAGATTTATAAAGCTTGCTTACACACAATGCCTCAGTCTGAAAATTGCATAAGTATCTTACTAAGCAAGGTTTAGGATTCACAAAAGATAAACTTAACAGAGAAACTAGTACCGCTGCACCCTTGCTCCTCACGCCGTATGCCAACCTGCAGAGCGCAGAGGAGATGCGCTTTGATGGGGTTCACGCTCATATGGGTTATTGTTTGGCATCTTCTCTTCCACCTTGTGAGCTGACCATGTTATTTATTTCTGGCACAGACCTTTTCATCACACTGACACCATTTACCACAGCAGCAGCCACTCAGCAACCTTCCTGTTGATTGTTACGCTGCTACTATGACCCGCAAACAGGATTTCCTTACGTGTCTCCACCTTACCAACAAACACCGATTTCAGCCTGTGAAAAGTTTTGGTTACAGTTAAATTTTTATTAGAGATTCAACGCAAAGTTTTATGAATGAGACGAATGAATGAGGAATTGTAGGATCATTTCACCAACACAATCTTTCATGTTAACGGACATATTTCAGCCTGTGAAAGTGCAGATAAAACATGGAACGGTTTAGATGAAAACATCTGCATGCAGACTGGGATTTAGCTTCTACACACAGTTTTACATAACAGCAGCAGCAGGTGATTAAAAAAGCAGACTGAGATGTTTTTAACCCGTGTGTGTGTTACTGACTAAACGTGTATTAAACTTTGCTGTTTTAACCACTTGACGCATTCAGAAAAAAATGGAAATTTCAACATGTTACTAAGTCACCATGCTGGAACTCGATTTGTGCTCTCCCATTGGCATTTAGAAACCCAGTTTTTATTTCAGATGCATGCAAGGAGCATATTGATTAATGATATGTACAAACATATCTTACTACAGTGCTGTTGATCTCATCCCAGAGTATGAGGGTCAAAACTTTCCTAATGCGGTTATTCCCTGTCCTCTCCCTGTGTTCCCTCACAGGCTCCTGTTGCTATTCCCTGTAAGTCCTGCTTGGAAGATCTCGTGCAGTTTGGAACTTGAGCCACTCCTTTCTGAGCTCTTATGCCTGGCTGGATAGTTTAATAGGCGTAAAGGATGTGTGGCCTCATGCTGAGTTTCAGAAGCCACACAGAGCTGAGTATGAGGAAGGCAATTATAGCTGTAGATGTGTGCTTCATCATAACTCTTCTGAGACATGATGTCCACAGAAATGTTCGTGTTTATCTGCCAGATGTTTATGTTTGTTTCATGGTATGCTAAAGAGCCCTCCTCTGCTTTGCTATATAAGATTATTTAGCAGAGAAAGGGAACCTCCAGGTCAGCAAACATAACACTGAGTAAAACATTTTCAAAAGAATTATTAACTTGCTGATAAAACACTAATACATAAGCTTTCAGGTTTTCCTCATACTTGAAATGAAACTGTTTCTCATAAATGAAAGTTTAAATGTTGAAGTGATCCTGCCTGGCAAGATACCTGTTGATGATTCAGACAGGTTTGTTTCTTTTAACCCTTTAAAAGCTGTAATAGTGACTGTAATTTATTGTAGTTTACACAATTTCATAGAATCAGGCAAAAATCTGAAAAAAGTTCAAACAAATAAAACACAAAACTGATCCAAAACATTTTACAAAGTATAAAAGTGCTTTGATTTAATCCAAACACACACACAACTTGTTCTTGTCTAGTCAAATCATCCTCCACAAGAAGCTTCTGGAACGGGGTGGTGATCCCTGCTGGAGGATATCTGTGCTGTTACATGCACTGAACCCGGTAGTTTAATAATGAATGTGAAACTTTGTCCATGGCAGGGCTAGTTGCACCCTCCACTTGGTCCATGTCTTTAAATACCACAGATGTTGTGAACATTTTAGGACTTGTCACCAACTTTATATCTTAAAATATGTATGGCATGTTATGTGTATTCAACTTTGAACAAAGAACAAAGGTTGTATAAAATTATGTGAACCAAAAATCTCAAGTAATAAAAAAAATCCCTATTTGAAGCTAAAAATACTGAGGCACTCAAAATGATTTAATACATTAAAAAGTCTTTATTGTGACATGGCTTAATCTAATAAAACATGCTGATGCGTTTCAACCTAAAAGGGCCTTCGTCAGGGCAAAAGATGTTTGAAGGTTCAGCTCTCAACAGAAGGTTATCAACAGAAAACTGAGGAAGAGGGGATGTTATTGTTTGGTTGATTTCGATATTGTGGCATAAAAAAACCCAGCAGCGTAATCATAGATGCGTCTTCTGCGTCGACATATCATGCAAAAGCCACTTTTTTAGCCCTTAAATAGATGTTTTTGTGCGTTTCTAAGTGTTTAGGAATACAGAAAATATAAATTAATTCCCTTCTGATGCTGTGCATATATCTTTATATTCTTCATTCTTTATAGTTTAATTTTCCCTATTGTCTATTACGTTTTTTTTTTTGCAGAAATTGTATTTTTTCTAATCCAGAAGGACTTAACTCTGAGGATTCAAAGCATTTTGGAGCAGATATTTTAGTGGCTACCACTGCTGTTGCTGCTGTCCTCATCAGAAGATGAAAGTCATCAAATAGCTACTTTTTTTTCATGTAAACACAAATGAAGTGTTACATTACTCTTGTGTAATATATTTCTATATCAACATGTCTGAACAATCACCTCATGGGAGCATAAAGACTTTAGAGTTAAGTGTTTCTATTACCTCTTGTTTTTTATTGGGGGGGGGGGGGTACAATCAGGAAAGCTCTGATAAATCAGCTGGACAGGGATTAAAAAGTTATTATAAAAAGGCCTAAAACATCCCTTAACATGTGGTTTCTTTTATACACAAATGTGACTTAAAAAAACAATCCAATTATATCTTATCATGGTTGGATTGAATACACGACACAAACAAATGGCATTACATTACTTTCTGCTCATTGGCCCAATGATCATCTGTAACATCAGTTTTATCCAAAAAAAAATTCCTGAAGGGTGATCAGTTATTTGTTAATTTATTTAACCCTGCATACCCTCAAACATCTGATTTAATTTCTCTATTTTTGTCAGAACTTTAACGAGAAATACACATCTTTCTGTGTTTGCTTGTTAGTCGCAGCAGAAACTCGTGCCTTCTCTCAGAGTTGGCACATTCTTGAGAATGCTTTTATTTGAGATGGTGTAAAGAAGCTCTTTGAGCTGAAGCTTTGACTCAGCCCCAGGGTATTGTGGGAGCTTGGGTACATTCTTCAGTCTCTTTAAACTGGATATTCTGAGACTTGAAGTAGACATCTGCCAGACGGACACTTTCAAGGACTGATAACCTGCCCCAGGCCTGGGTCGGGAATTTCATCAGCCCACATTAGACTTTCTGATGCAGAAGAAACCCAGGGGGGCATATTTTAGCAGAGTTTTTTTTCCGGAAGAGAGATGAAAATGCTAACAAGTTCAGCTTTCCGGTGTTTTTGGTTTAAATGCTGTTTTCACCAAAAGTTTGCCTTAATTCTACTTTAATAATTTCTATCCTTTCCCCAGCCACTTTTGTTTGTGCTTATGAAATGGTCATGTTATTGTGGCCTCAAACATATTGAGCATAAACTCCTAAGCGGTACTTTAAATATCAGACTATTTTTCTCCTTTTGTGTCCATCAGGTCTCATCAGCTGTAATGTAATGCCTTCTCTCCTCCACAGGCCTGGATGCAGAGCTCTACTATGTACGAGACGATGTGGTCAATCATTACGCGCTCTCCTTCAACATGCCCGTTCCCACAGAGACCAACAGCCTTTACTTCACATGGTATTCCAAGTTGAAGGTAAAGCATGTCCCCAGTTCTTTCTTAGCTCTTCATACATGCAGAGGGAATAAAATCATTGACATTGATTATTATTTAAAGGTTGACTACCGGCTTGGATTCTTTGTGGAGAACCCTGCGGCCTTGAATGCACCACGCAGCAACATTTCCAGCCAGGGGGAGATTCCTCACGTTCCCACTGGTCTGTTGAAAATTCAGCCTTTTGTTTTATTCACTGCCTTACACCAAGAAACATGTCTTCCTTTTAAAGTTTGTTTTTCTGGTTGAAAGTGGATCATGCTCAGAACAGCTCAGCAGGGAGGCATCCAGAAGGCATCCTGGCCAGATATACCACTCCATCTGACTCCTCTTAATGTAGGCAGCTCTGCTCTTATCTCTAAGGCAGAGTCCATCCCCCTGCAGAGGAAAAATCATGTGACTGCTTGTATCTTGATCTTATTCTTTCAGTAACTAAGCATAACTTATGGACTTAGATGGTTAGTAATGTTGATTTTATTACTAAATTATTACTAAATTTTATTATTACATTTTTACATTGTTTCACTCTTTCCCCTCCATACATAGTGTTTAACACATTTTCCTCTGATTGAGAGTAGAACTTCACTGTTGTGAGAAAAACATTATGTCCACAGAGTCTACATCTTTGTCCCGAGTCCGTCTCTCTCCACAGAACGGAGACTGTACGGGTTGTGATGGTGCAAGTTGTCTCCATCCACCTCATAATTCTTTTCTTGTAGTCTGAATATCTTGGAAATTCACCTACATCTGACATCTGATTTGAGTGTCCTCCATCTTTTCAGTTTTGTCTGGAAATCCTCTTCAATAACGGGCTTTGATCCAAATCCAACTTTAACCCTCTTAAAACTGACGTGTCTCACACCTGCAGGGTGTTACATGCACACTTCTTACGATCATAACTCCCAAACTGTATAACTTAAAATGTAAAAAACCACCAGAAAGCAGAGAAATAGACCTCCTTACCCATTAAGTTGTCATTAAGCTAGACCCTAGGTCCCCACACTATGATCGTCCACATTACAGGTAAGATTCAGGTGTGTGCCACACATTTATGATGGGAGCTTCAGTATTGTGACTCCTGAAGCGTTGTGTAAATAAAAAAAATGAAACACCGGTCATAAGAGGGTTAAAAGTAAAGTATATCCAGCTGATAGACACGTCATCATGTTGAATTTTTGTCACTTTCTGAATTTTCTCCATCTATTTCATTCCCATTAATACATCTGCATGTTTACTGGTGCAGCAGTGAAAAACTTCCCCCTTAAACAGTTTCCTGCTCTGTCCCCATTATTCTTTAGCTTACTCACTGACGAAAGGCAATTTAAAATAAGTTCAAAATTAATTTTTTTTAATATATTAACTGGTAGACTATTATGCTTTAATTGGTAATAACATTGGTTCAACACTGCACATGACATCCTATCAAAAAAATAAATATATATTGGAAGTGGGTTTTATATGTAGTAATAACAAGATGGTTCCCTTAAATAGTTCCTTTTTAAAAATGTTTTACATTTTCCTCAAACATTTTATTTTAACACATTATACGTTTAACATGGTGTTACTGAAAAAAATTATTCTGCCAAATGTTTCTACAAGTCCTCTTTTATTCATTTTAAAGCCAGAAGTTGTATGTATTAATCTTATCTCTTGTTAATCTGACACTGATTGTGTTTTTTCTGCAGTCTTCAGAGTGGAAGTGGTCTGTTCAGGCAAAGTGGATGAAGAAGCATTTCTTACAATGCAGCTCAATCTGACCAACAATGCCAACAACTACACAGTGCTCAACTTTAAGAGGAGGAAAATGTGCTATAAAAGTAAGAAAGTTAATGGTCATTCAATATTTAAAAGTAGTCCTTCTCCACCTGCTACTTTCCCTGCTATAACAGATCAAACCTAGACTGATTAAAAGTTTATGGGGAATATCTGATGACTAGATGTTATTAGACTTTGGATCATCTCTTCTATTTTGTCTGCACTGTATCACGTAATGCCAAAACGTCCTGCAGATAATTACATGTAGCCAAGTGTCCTCTGTACATAGTAGGAATGTCCCAATTGCTTATTTCACAAGTTTACACACTCTACATAACTTTTTTAATAACCCTATTAGTACCACAGGGATGACAGAGCTTGACTTTTTACTGTAGTGAACTGTAATCTGGGGATGACAGGGTGACACTGTGGTGCATAAAGATTTCAGACTACCGTAACTACTCGCTACTTCGTGCATATTCATCTGCCCGTTTTATTTATTACATGTATTATTATGGTGCTAAAAGGATCATAGGATCACATAAAGTTAGTGTTGCTGTTTTTATTTCTCTGTCTTTGTTCCAGGGAGGGTGTTAGTTGGAAACAGACTTTATTTCTTCCAAACAGATGTAATTATTATTGTTGGACTTTGGCTGTAAAACGTAATGACCATTTTATGATTATGAAGAACATAAAAAAAGAGGAAGTAGGAGGGGGGATGTTTCAGCTTCTGCAGGATAACCAGCAGATTTTTTACTAAAAATAAATGTTCAGTAGTTGGATTAAATGATCTGAAGAAGCAACTATATTTAGTTCCAGAAATGAGGTCCTAATTCTTTATTTCCAATTTTCCAGCTTTATTTATGTGTCAAACAGCAGATATTCTCCTTGAATCTAAACTAGATGTTTTTCTGAGTTTCTAATTTTCTACTTAGGCTTAAAAGATATTTTAAAAACCATTAATTATAATTTCCAGAAAGGTCCCTGTAGAGGATCGGTAGCTTTTGCATCTGTTTCTTTTAAAGAAATCCAGAGTTAATATGCAGGATTTGAAGACTTATAAAGAGTGATCATGTGTTTTTACACCATATAGTGTTGTGAAGTTTATTAGTACAGAATTATTGTAATATTAAAATGATTCTTTTACATTGCAACCAGTAAAATCTTGAATCGAGACATTCCCAGTCCTCCATACACACCTTGCAAACCGATTTGTCCCCATGTCATTTCAAGCAGAAATTGAATTAACAGCATGAATAGATTGTTTGCTTGTCTAAACATAAGCTGATCAGTCATCCCTGTCATACGTGTTCATGAACCAGAACCCACAAACAAACATGTGTATGATTATTATTTTTATTATCACACGATGATCTTTGACACTTTTAACAGCTAAGACTAGAAAAGGAACTGCTACGGTTATTTCTGTTCTCACATCTCACATGCATTATTTATTTTTTTATTTATTTATCAGAGTTTTCTGGTTTTGATGAAGATTGTTATTGAACTGATGAGATTAGGACCACCTGGAGTTGATATAGTTTGCTTTCCTTTCTTCTCTGTGAACAGGAATAGATTCTGCCCCAAAGAGTCCCATTCCCCTCAACAATAACACATATCCAAAGACTGACTGTAAGTAATCTGACCTCCATCTCTTGCTACACCTCTCATCCTCTGCCAACTCTGTGTGTTTTCTGTCACAGGTGGCATCAGCATCAAAATTTCCATTAACAGAGTAACTTAAGAGAGGCCTTCTGTCATTTCCCCCACCTTTTCTTCTGGTTGTCCTCTTTTTCTGGGTTTCATTCAGTCTTCTTTGTTACATTCTTCCAGTAGTGAAGTACCATTAGTGGGCTTTTCTCCATTCTGCTTGGGTAGGCCAGAGGAACCTGGGGCTCTCTGAGGCTTTTAGAGGTGATGAGAAAAGCTCTCTGACTCTGGATCCTGAGCAGAGGAGCTCTAAGTGCTCTTATTGTTTCTTTCCCACTCATTCTTTTTTATCCACGTCTCTATCTTTTCACCTAACCTCGGATTTTTTTCTCTGCTTCTCTCACAATAGCATCTCTGTTGAAGCTTTGGGAGTGATGATGGTATCATGAGCTTAGTGCTGCCTCATTCACAATGCATCTTTTGACTTAACATGCATCTTGTTTTTCTTTTTTTCTTCTTCTTTCTATCAGTGCCTACACCCACCACCTCCACTCAGGTGTTCTATATAAGCGTGAGCGTCTGCTGCATTGTCATCTTTCTTGTGGCCATCGTCCTGGCCATCCTCCACCTGCACAGCATGAAGAGAGTTGAGATGGAGGACAGGTTGGTTTAACAGCTTCAAAGCAGGCTACAATAATTGTTTTTAGTAACTTATTCTTTTCTCTTGTAATGTATATCACTAAGGCTAATGATTGATGGCTGATGATTGATTGCTGATGTATTGCACTTCATTCAAACACCGCATAACTCCTTAAAGGGACATTGTGTAAGAATTCTTCTAACTGAAATCATGTATCATGTTCGGAGCGTTCACTTTTTGTAACAACTGTGGCCACAGTGTAACAAAAATCCTTGACATCACCGATGAAACGTTGTCATGCCATATTTCATGGAGTGTTGAAGAGGTTTGTGATTTCTTATATATTATATGCTTACATCGGGTTCTCTGGAACTGTATGTTTACGTGGTTTCAGTAGCTTTTATAGTCGCAGTAAATGTCGGCTTTCAGTGGCGGTAAAGGCAGATTAAACACCAACGGGAACATTTTATAAAAAAGTTTTCTGTAATAAAAGGTGCCTTTGAAAGCATGTAAACCTTCACTTATGTAGCAATCAGACTGGTGTATTTTAGCAGGATCTTCTATTAAGCTGCCTATGCTAACAAGCAACACTGTCTAACACTCCCCCACCCTCTGTGGGGGAGGGTGCCAGTCAGGCGTGGCAGGCCCAAACTCGTCATCAGGGTCTGCTGGGAACGTCTGGTGGAGTCTCCTATCAGAAAGAGCTTCAACTTCAACATGTTCTGAGTGAGGAATATTGAGTCTGAGTGGACTGTAATCCGTGCCTCTATTGTTGAGGTGTGACCGCTAACATGGCTGTGGCCATAAGGTCGTCTGTCGTGGTGGTAATCCCAGAAGTTGTTGGTGGACACCAGCGGTGAGGGATGTCGTCAAGCTGAAGAAGGAGTCCTATTGATCTTTTTTAACCTGTGGGACTCTGGAGGTAGCTGATAGGTATCGACAGGCCAAGCAGAATGCAGCTTTGGCAGTCGCCAAGTCAAAAACTCGCGCATGGGAGGAGTTTGGTGAGGCAATGAAGAATGACTTTCAAATGGCATTGAGGAGATTCTGGTCCACCATCCGGTGACTGAGGAAGAGAAAGCAGTACTCCATCAACACTGTTTACAGTGGGGATGGGAGGCTGCTGACCCCGACCCGGGACACTGTGTGTTGCTGGAGAGAGTACTTCGAAAACCTCTTCAATCCAACCAACACATCTTCCGATGAAGGAAGCAGAGCTGGGAGACTAACGTGGGTTATTCTATCTCCAGGGCTGAGGTCGCTGAGGTGGTTAAAGAGCTCCTCAGTGGCAGGGCCCCGGGGATGGACAAGGTCCACCCAGAGTTTCTTAAAGCTCTGGATGCTGTGGGGCTGTCCTGGCTGACATGCCTCTGCAGCATCGCGTGGACATCCGGGACAGTGCCCCTGGATTGGCAGACTGGGGTGGTGGTCCTCCTTTTCAAAAAGGGGGATTGGAGGGTGTGTTCCAACTACAGGGGGATCACACTCCTCAGCCTCCCTGGGAAAGTCTATTC
>JBAMHV010000015.1:23956627-23974861 GCA_037177535.1 Pseudomugil gertrudae | reverse complement strand
AGCTGTTTTCTAATCTGAATGAGAAAAACACCAATTCTGTCTTAACAAGTAAAATATTATGATGTTCCACATCATATGTTTTCTATAGTGTGAGCATCTCCTCCGTTTGGGATCTTTGAGGCAAAACATGCACATTTGTTTTTGTTTAGTTACTTGAACACCATCAAACCTGTTCAAAATGACCAAATATTTGATCATTTCATTACTTTTATCATCAAGAGGGGAAAATTAGAGAAAAATAAAGTGCCATGAGGAGGGAATAAAGGTTAAATTTTAATCTTACAGTTCTTCAGGGAAACTCTTTTTCCCAAAAATCCATGAATTACCTGAAAGGAAAACAAAAGTTAATAAATACCAACCAGAAAATCACTGTGACAGCAAAGACCTCCACCAAGTACCTCATTTCTACCATGTAGTGATATCCAGCTTAAATTCCTAGACCAAATGATGATAATGATAATTAATTTTGGCAATATTATGGTGTTTGTTGCTGTTTATATCTTCTTGCAGTGATTAAAATGACAAAGACGTCCTGTTTGTTACCTGTTCTGGATGGTAGTATCCAGAATGCTGCTAGAATCTAGATCTATCTTTGTTATCTTGTAAAACTCGATGGGAACGTCCTCTATTCTGACCTTTTATTGTGGAAATACAGTGTGCTCATAGGTTTACATACCCTTGCAGAATTAAATATTTTTTGGACACAAAAACACTTCTTTCACTCATGGTCTTGGGTGAAGCCGTTTATTATCAGTGTTTACACTTTTAAATAATAATGACAACATAAATCGTACAAATGAGCCTGATCAAACATTTACAGACCCTTGAGACTTTGGCCTGATAACATGCACACAAGATGACACAAATCGTTGTGGCTAAAAAGGTAACCATGCACTGCTTGTTGCATTAAAAAGGTTTAGTGAGATTCTGGGCTCCTGACAGAACCTTGCACCGGCTTCTCTGGATTCTGAGTAATGAGGAAAGCAAAAGAAATGTCAAAGGTTCTGCAGGAAAAGGTAATTGGATTGTATAAAACAAGAAACGGAAGCTGTAACTGAGAATGCTGATCAGCAGTGTTCAAACCCTCATTAAGAAGTAGAAAAAGATTCTGCTGAAACCAAACTACGATCAGGTCGACCAACAAAGATGTCTGTCTTTGGTAAGGTGTTCACTTCCCCCTTAAGAGTAAGAAATAAAGAAATTGTATGAGTTTTATTACACATAGCTTACAGGGATATTAATAATAATACGAGGGAGTGCCGGTAGTGTGTCATTCACCACATAATCAGCACAATGTTCACTCATTTCCTCTTGAAAGGTTGTTTTTGGTCATCACTACAGAAATTAGCAGCGCTGTGGAGCTGTGCTCAGCATACAGGTGTTTCCTCACATCTGATGCACTTCTTCACTGCTGACAGTCTGTTGTTCAGCAGGAAATCTTTTTTTTGTCTTCTTCTGGATAAACCTGGGAATCAGTTGGTCTCTTTTTTCTCCCAGTTAATGAAGCTGTTACTAACATAAATTCTCATCATGGATGAGGTGAAACAGGAGATTCTCATCATGGACGTGAATATGGTGATGATATGAAAACAATACCGTCTCTTTGTGGTCTTTGCTCCATTAGCTCTTCTTGTTTTGTTTCTACCGCCATACACAGCTTTATTTAGGGTGTACCTAAAATGGAAGTGTAGAAACGCTTCAGCATGAACTTGTCTCATCAGATCTGTCAGTGAAATCCTGCCAACTTAAATTAGTTTATATCTGCTGAGGCATGTGAATAACTAAATATCATCATTTGATGAATCGGCATCTCCTATCAAAATAATATTTTGATGTTTGCAACTGATTTCTTCTTATCCTCTGACATGTTTCAGTGTTTCTATGCTTTCCTTTATGCAGTGGAGATGAATAGTGTTCAGGGTTGGACGAGAGGGGGCAGCGCCAACACATTTTGTTTGCCTTTAGTTCATTGTTTACATGTCACGCTACAGATTTGAATCTACAGTCAAAGCTACTTTAAACAAGCCTCTCAGTCTTTTTAATGAAATGATATCCAGCATGTTTCTCCTCACGTGTGTCTCAGAGTTTCATCCTGAATGTAAAACCTTATCTGGATCTCTCGTGTCTGGTTAAAAGCCTTCATTTAGTGACAGTTAAATAAGTGGTTGTTTCCTCAATGCAAATGGAGTGTCACTGATTTAGGTGAAGTGTTTACGTTTTCTGGTTAATCTAAAGTTTCTCCAGCGAGTGTTATTTCTCATCATTAGCATGTTGTGTACACACAGAGATAGTCTGTATATGTTTTGACAGTGAGGAACTGTGTGTTTTTTTAGGTATATAAACTCCTTCCTGTCTCAGGAAGGCATGCAGCTAATGTGTGTACGCAGCCTTGTTATGTAACAGAAGTGCTGTAATCCAGGACTTTGTATAAAGTTTCTTTAATGCAATGTGTGGGGGTGTACTATACATGCTACCACTTAGTTTCTTGTAATTGCTGGTGTTTCTTTTTATTTCCAATGAGGTTTCTGTTGTTTCAGAGAAAACTTGGATTTTTTGTCAGAGCTGACTCAGTAAAACTCAGCAGCTGTTTTAACTGTGTTAATCCAGATTAACTTACAAACAGTTTTGTTTAGATGATGATTACATAGGTTATTTTCTGTCCTCAGGTTACCCGTCTCTCCGTATAGAGAAGAACGACCTGAGAAGCGTGACCTTAATGGAGGCCAAAGCTAAAGTGAAAGACATTGCAATCTCCAGAGAGAGAGTCACACTGAAAGATGTCTTACATGAAGGTATTTGTTTCCATTTTATTTTAAGTAGCTCCATGTTTACATGAAGGGTTTCCTTGACAGAGTGCAAATTCAGTCTGACTGGTCACACTGTCTTTTTTTCTAAGGTTTTGTAGTTATTTATGAAAACATGCACCGCTATGCAGAGTGTTGCCTGCTTCATTTGCCAAACACTTAATATTTTCAGATTTTCTTACATTCTTACTCTGCAGAAGAAAAATAAAGTGAAAATGTTTTGTCAATAAAATGTATAATTTCACATAAAATCCACAGTAAGTTGATCAAAACCAGAAAATAAAAAGAGAAAAGAAAAGCGTTTTCAGGAATGACGAGGTGCAGATGCCGGTGAATCTAGCGTACACCTCCTTTTTTGTTATCTAAAATATTTCTAGGGATAATCTGAAATATTTCTAGTGATAATTTATCTACATTACTCTGAACTATATCAGGTTTTCACCATAGGTTCCTGTCTAAGGCCTAAGAAAGTCATTCATGATTAAATTGGAAAAATCCTTTTAATTAACGTGGGATTTAAGGCTGATCTGGTGGGATATCTAAGGTCACAATTGCTTCTTCTTCCTTCATTCTTCCATTTCCCGCCAAACGTCTTTATTTTCTAAATCCTTGGCTGTGTTTCCATAGATTATTCACAGAAAATGTTCAAACACTAAATAAGATTGTACTTCTGTTTCTGGAGATCGGTCTACTTTAAGGTTTTGTGAGTGATGTAGGAATGAATATTACAACAAATGGGTTCCATTTGCAGATATTGCTTGTTATAGTTGTTTAATAATCCCAGTTTTTGTATAGTGTTATGATAAGAGCCAAAACTCAGCCAAAAGGAGAAGTTTAAACAGATTTATTTAAGCAACAGGAGTGTTGGATGTGGTCTTGCCAAATCTGGTCCACTAAAGGTCTGGAACACAAAAAATCAGGAGAGGGAGTGAGGGAGACAAAGACATTTACCAGAAGCTGGGGAATTAGCAGCTTCAGAGCAGGTAAAGCAGTGTCTTTATTCCAAAGTGCAAGAGCAGTCCAGGGTCACACACAGAGGTCTCAGATGAAGCAGAAAAACCAAAGGAGCAAACTAGAGGCAGGGTCAGGACCAGGTTCAGCAACAGGAAGTCATACCAGAAAGGATGTAGCAAAGGCAGGGTCAGGACCAGGTAATCACAATGAAGCAGGTACATGAACAAGGCTTGGAAGGCTGTGGTAAAGACAGACGATCACACTGAGCAGGTGTTTAAATAGAGAACTGCACAGGTGAGGACTATCGGGCAGGGAGAGCAGAGCGTGAATAGAATAGAGCAGCATGTTCAGGGCAGAGCAGAAACCGTGACAGTATAGTGCTGTTGTAATGTGCAAGTTAAGTTAAATTGAATTATTTGATCAGTTTTCAGTCTGATAAAATGTACATCTGTCCAAAATACATGAGTACATACACCAATAAAATAAAGGGCAAGTTGCGTAATCAAACAGGGTTAGTTCTCTTTAGTGTTTAGCCATGCCCACATTGTGTAAAATTATAACAGTAACCTTTATAACTTTATTGCTTAAGCAGAATTTCCTCGCATTCAGCAAAATCTGGTTCCAGTTCAGATCTCTAAATAATGATGACCAATAAGATCTCCCAGCAGGCAGAGTAACTTTCTGTAGAGCTGATTGTTATCAGTTCATTTCAACATTTGTTTTTGATGACATCAAACAATCGGTGCGCTGCTGTAAAGTGTGGAAAAATCAGCTGTTGTCTCTTTTGCTGGTTGGCAAAGCATCAAACACTACAGTCTTTACATTCTTTAGGAGTTACATCAAGATTAAACCTAGATAGAAATTCCCTGTATGTTATCAGGCTACCATTAGTGTTTAGAAGCTGTTTTACTGACTTATTGTTGTAAAGAATGTTGCTATTGTTCTGCATCTAATATGATGTTAGAAATTATGTTTACATGCAAGTTTCCCTGCCAGGAGAGCTTGTTGATGAAAACCAGTCTTTTTTTTAAATTTGTAATCAGATTTTAATTAAAACTGAGGTTCAGCCACTAAATTAAAAACATGTTTAGTAAAACTGTTCCCTTTAAGGTTAAATGATTAGACTTACTAAAGGAATTATTCAACATCTCAGAACTTAACACTCTCACTCCACCATATTTTTAACATTTGGGCTGTCAGTCAATTAATATTTTTAACTGCAATTAATCAGATAATGTCTTTAGTTAACTTGCACATTACACAATTACACAGATTTTTTTTATTTAGACATGTCCAGAGAAGCATTTTTCAGAGATTTAAAGCTCAAGTGTCCATGTAAAGACCCATTCTGTGTCCATTTCTGCTTCAGAACCGCAACTTTCCTGAAACTATAGTTTTCTAAAACACTGATTAACTGCATAAATTGATGACACACGTCTGCTAATTACCCATTGACTTGAGTCAGGCGTGACACAGGAGGAAAATTCACTACACTAGCAGGATGGTGGACCGGAGTTGCCTACCCCTGATCTATGTTATCACATTAAAATCACTCTCCATAGAATTTTAGCTAAGGAAAGTGATGTAGATAGCTGTGTTGTTTTTCTTCTTGGGGTAAAAATAAATGTTTGTTTTCTTGTTTACTGTTTAAACCATATGTGTTAATAATTATGAGCTGTGACTGATCAACCTCAGACAGGGGAATGAGCGTTAACATCTGCCATTTGTTGTACTGCCTCTGAACTAACCTAGTAAAATAACCACTCCTGTGGGTTTATTAATACTCCCCCCTCCCAAAAAAGCCCAGATCTGCTGACCCCATCGACTCTTCCGAAATGTCACATCTGCCTCTAAAGCAGGAAATTGCCAAATTAAATACAAATCTGCATTGTGTTGACCACAGCATGCTTGTTGTTGACAGCTAGTATATACACAGACGTAGGAGAATGTGTCCATGTACACAGCAAGTATAATCCAGCATTAAGCAGGTTAACAGTCCAGGTCATTAACCAAGGTGCTCCAGCCCAAGCCTCTTCTCTCTCTACCAGTGATGGGCATATTACTTTAAAAAAGTAATTAGTTATAGTTACAAATAACTTTTCCCAAAAAGTAATTTAGTTAGTAACTCAGTTACCATACAGTAATAGTAATTAGTTACCCAGCAAAGTAACTTACATTATTGTTCTAATGTGCTATTACATATAATATCAAATATGTCTATAGTAACCAAATGAATAATACAAAACAAAAAAAAACTAGATAAGTATTGTAAAAAATGTGGTATTTATTTGAACTCAGATTGCAGCTACCCATATCCATAGAAATAAAATATCTAAAAAATAAGTATTGATAATAAAATTAAACTTGTGCTCAAGTACAAAACCAATACAGACACATGTAAACCTGGGTTAAAAACAAAGGTACATCTGGCCATAGCCTGCATCTGGCCAAATTGTAGTTACGCAACACATTATATTGTTAGTAACGGCGTTGTAACGATGGGAAATGTAATAAATTAGATTACTCCATTACTATAAAAATAATGCAGTTAGTAACGGCGTTATACTTAAACGCCGGTACTCCCAACACTGCTCACTAGTAACCCTCCTTTAAAACAGGTGTTTTTTTAGTATGTAATGACCTGTTTATTGCAACTAAAGTGTCAGATTTTATTTATCTATGTTGGTTAAATCTGCACAAAACGTTGCATTTCTGAGGCTTTATGTCTGTACTTGAATGCATTACATTTAGGTGAATACATTTGAATCTTTCTTTAACTCTCGTGACCACCAACCAAAGTTTTTTTTTAGTGAAAATAATTCAGGAGTTATGATACTGACGCTCCCGCTACAAATGTGTGACGACCCTCTGAATCATGCCCGTGATTGGACAGTTGTAGTGCAGGGGTCCTGCGTTCTACCATAATGACAACTAAATGGGTTTATTTGTCTGCTTGTCTGTGGTTTTTAAATTGTTAAAATACAGTATACGTTATGATCAGTGTGCATGTCACATCCTGTTGGCGCGGTCAGGTCTGTCGTAAGAGGATTAACGGCTGTTATTGGTTTAATCATTAATAACGTGGCTTTTTTTTCTCCTCCATTTATTTTGAATGTTGTCATCCATCCACTTTCATAAGACTTGGCATAAAAAGTCAAAACAAATCCCAGTACTGACATCCCAAACGAAAGCCATGAAAAGTGGAGGGATGAAGTCGGAGTGGAGCCAGCAGGTCCAGACAAGCCTGATAAAAAGAGCCGGGATGAGAGCGAGACACTTAAACTCTGTTGTTTTGCTGCAGCTCCTTTCCTGTTGAAACACAGAGCTCGGTTCACCCCGAGGCTGAGGATTTTTTTCCTTTTTTAGTTTATGTTGATGGTTTATGTTCTGAAATGACATCCTAAAGCAAGACATCCTAAAGGAGTCTAAAGACATCCTAAGTGGTCCTCTGAACCGTTTTGACTCTTGTCAGCTAAAACGAGGCCAAGTGTCTTTTTCCATTAAGAAGATGCATTAGGGCAAAGCCTGTCCACCTCGGTCCACAGATCAGCCAGACAGGGCAGCCAGTGAATGAGCTGACATTTCTGCTTTGCACATGATGCCTTTGGCTTCCTCTCTGCTGACCTTTTCCTGGTTTCTGTTTGACAGGCACGTTTGGCCGCATCTTCCACGGTGTGCTGCTGGATGAAAAGGATCCCAGTAAGGAAAAGCAAGTTTTTGTGAAGACTGTGAAAGGTATGCACTCCATTCTGGCTCTAACGTACACACACGGTAAAGAAATGAAGCTGTAAAAACACGTCATCAGTCATGTCAGATTTTTATCTTCCTTCTTCTTATGCACATCCTCTGGTGCTTTTTGAGGCATCTAAGGGGGCAATAAATTATTTCTACCTCCTAAAACTTCCATTCCAGTTTATTTTTAAGTAAAAATATTAAGTAGTATTACAAAGTTTGGAACATGAAACATTGTTTTCTGGAGATAATGTAATTATTTTAATTGTGCATATATGGTGGTGGGATTATAATCCTTTGATAATCAGGATCTTGAGTATGTATTCGCAATAATCAGACCAAGATAATTGCCTTCATATGTGTAGATAGCAAAACAGATGTGACCAAATGTAGCCTTGACTTGCAGCGAAGAGGGTGACACAGGAGTGGATTTCATTCCCGTTCCATCCCAATCCCACAGAAAAAGCCTTGTCCCATCTAAATCCTGATCAAACTACTCCCAATCCCATCCCACTCTCATTTTTTAAATGTTTTTACTGTTTAGGAAATACATTAAATGTTCTCGCCATTCTTTCTTAGACCACCTGCTATGTGTTTGATGAAAGAAGAGGTGCTTTTCTGATTCTTTACAGTTTGCCTTATAAGACCATTCATCCCTGACTCAGTGCTGTACTTTTAAACTGTGCACGTTTGCCATACTTCGTATTGACACTGTTGTGCTTGACTCATGAAAATATCTCTGCCTTTCCTACCAGTTCTGACAACTTAATAAGACACATCGTTACATAAATATTTTTTTCTGTTTCACCGCTGGTGTTTGCTAACTCCATTTCTTATTTAGATTCCGGCAGGGAAGCAGCAGTCAGTTCGTGGGTAGTGTAGTTTTTTTAAAACTTGGGTTACAGTGTAGGATTATTGTGTGAAAACTACAAAATGCCAGCACCTGCATATTTTTTCCTATACGTAGAGGTATGAGTGTGTGAATTGGACTTATGGTGTAAAAAAAAGACTAAAAACGAGCTTTATAAATTACAGTCCATTTAGACACAAAATAACTTGACTGGATCACAGGTTACATTTCAGTTTCTCTATTCAAACACAAACAGGACCGGCTTTCCATGATGACATGGTGTTTGGTTCCAGTTCATTCCACACAAGAGAGGAAATAACTGCAGATTCTTCCTCATGCTGCGGGGTTGCACGCCAGTAAAAAGCTCCCGCATGAGGCACTGACAGTTTCTTTGTCAGCAACATGTGTCTGCTTTCTCTGCCAGCTGCCTTCTGACCTCTCCATGTTTACTCAGAGTGGGGTGGATACCACTATGAGAACAATATTTCCATGCCAGTTATGGCTTTGTAAGACTCTTGACTTCCTCTGCATACGCCTCTTGGGAAGTGGACAATAATGCTCTCCATGCATGCCAGACGCTGGCAAAGCTGCACACATTAAAAACTGGTCAGTTTCCCATTACACAAGACCGTTGACTGACGAGTCATGCAATTAAAAAAAATGCTCGTGGTTGAAAAATAAAGCGTATGCTTGTTTTTTCAGCGGGCACTCATCATTATTGTTTTAATTATTTATTCTGAATCATATTTTGTCTTTGAAACCTCCAGATCACGCCTCTGAGGTGCAGGTGACCATGATGCTGACTGAAAGTTGTAAACTTAGAGGCCTTCATCATCGGTAAGTAGAAGCACTCAGAGTTTTAGCTAAATACATGGGGAGTATAGCTAAGACAGCAATGTGACGGGGTGAGATTCTTTTCTTTTGGCCTTTCTTCAGGTAAAACCTGTAAAAGTGCTAGAATATCCATCTCGACACACTCCAGTCCTCTGGTTTACAGACTCATTACTTCCTCTGCAGAAACAGCTCCATGTTGTTGTTTACAGCCACATACATGGAATACAAAAACCCAGTCTGCTGCCTGTTCACCCTTCTGCTTTGTTTCTGTGTCGCACTTGTCTTTGTTATAATGCAGGGTTAGCCGCAGTCCAGATGCTTTTCAGTGTGTGCCTGCTTCAGCACTTCTTAGTCAAGTTAAATAGATCCACCAGCTGGATTGCAGCTTATGTTGGACCAGAATAACCCTGTTCTTGCTGCTATGATGTCACACTGTCACATAGCTGACACAGCCATGAATTAGTCAAGTGAAAGTGTTTTACTTGTACTAGAATACAGTGTTTGAGGACTTCTTTCAGCTCGTGTTAAAGGTCTGGAGTTCAGTACAAGTTTAGTGTTTATCTTATTTCTGCTTTGAACATTCATTTGTACAAACGACTGAGTCAGACAGACTGTTCTTAGACTTAACAAAACAGATTTACCATGTTAAGACCCAGGAAACATTACACAACGCCTAAAACAAATACGTAACAAGAGCAAATACTGGATCCACACAAGGCTCAGGCTGTTCTGATGCTGAATGTGTTTAAGTAGAATGATCAGATGAAGATAAACCTGCACTGGACAAATGAAAGAAAACTGGAGGCAGGGTTATAACATGGACCTGCTCATGGTTCTGGGTTCACAGATTAGATACTGTAAGCAGCAAGATAAAATCCTGACGTGCACGAGGTGAAAGGATCCATTGAGATTAATTTAAATGCACCAAAGCCGTGTTAATGTAGGTTATCCAGTTACGTGATTTCAGCTTATATTTCAGTCTTCTGAAAGCAGAAAGACTCCAACAATAACAGAAGATCCTATAAAACGACATGAGTTCCTGACATCACCGCCTGCAAACCACTACTTAAAGACAGTTTTATTAAAACAGGCTAAAATGCTTTTAAAGACAGGTTTTCTACATATTAAAAAGCTGTCTCTCTCTTTGGTGTGTTGGGTTGTCCTAGATCTGGTTTTAAGCTCCCGGCTGAGCAGCAAACTCTGGTTTACTTCATGTCTTCCAGAGTGGTGGAAAAATGGGCATTTTCTGGCTTAATAAATAGTTTGAACATGGAATAAAACTTTTATTATCATTATTTTGCGGTTTACAACATGCGGTTTACTCGTGTTGTTTTGTGAAGAAACAACCTATTTTTAATAAATTGTAACATTTACAGCTTTACGTTCTCAGGAAAAGAGCCTCATCTGTTGCTTCACTCCTTCCTCTTTCTCCTTCACATTGATGTTACTGGGTTACATTTCCTCCTATGTGGTTTAGACGACCAGTTCACTGCTCACGTCCTTCAGACTTAAGTGCAGCAAATTGCCAAGCATGTACATTTAGCACACAGTAGATCTAATTTATGATGCACTGTTCTCATCTCTTCATCTACATCTTTAGAAATCTGCTGCCCATAAGCCACGTGTGCACAGAAGATGGAGAGAAGCCCATGGTGCTGTTGCCCTTCATGGCCTGGGGAAATCTTAAGCTTTTCCTGCGGCAGTGCAAGCTAGCCGAAGCTAACAACCCCCAGGTAAGGTTTTGAGTTTGTGCTCAGTTATGGCCCTTTGTTCAACTTAAATCCAGTTTCTCCAAACACAGTTAAAGAATTCTCTTCTCACCATTGATCATGGAAGTTGTTCCTCTCCACAAATTCCACTGAGCCCATTTCCGAACACCCACAGTACCGAAACTGCTGTTAATGTGATCGCATTAGCTTTCATATCCACTGAAAGTCCAGATTCTCAGCTAAAAGCTCATTAAAACTATTTCTATGACCACTAAACACAACTAAAGGTGCTTTTCCACTAGTACCTACTCCACCCGGCCTCACACGATTATACCCAGAAACAGAGCGTTTCCATCAGGATGTGTCGTGTCGTGCGGTTACATTTTCCGTACCTACTTCGTTGTGGTTCTAAGCGTGTCGGGCCGTACGGGTAGCGTGACGTACACAGGCTGGAGTCCATTGATTGGTCTGATGTGATCCAGGGTGTTTCGTCTTCTCTTGATCTGTTCCACGAGTCTATTTCCCACGAATAACCATAATCCGAGCCCCAGGTAAAAAGTCTTCTATCTTCGTGTCGGTCTTCTTCTATGGTATTTGTCGTCTTCTGTGGTTTTCTGCAGACTCCGCTCAAAGCGTCTAGAAACTCGCATTGTGCGAGGGGACCCCTCCCACATTAGAGGATCACGACTTGTAATGGAAAAGCAGTTGAGTAGAATATCGTACTGCCCGGTCCGGTAGAGTCGCGTCATGCAGGTACTAATGGAAAAGCGCCATAAGACAACAAAGACACAAATCATGGCTCCACCTGTTCACCCCCACATGTACTCACATAAGCATCAAATACGTTTCATCAGGCTCTGACCACACACAGATTCACAGAACCAGAAGTTTATTAAAATTATGATTATTTTTTCTGTCTCTGATTTTTTTTAATTAGACCACTTAAAATCAATTATTTGTGACAATATGACATTATTGATAATTAAATTAAGGCTTTGTTTCCAAAGTGAAAGTGTAAAACAGGCGTGAGATGTTATTTCTATGTGTGTGTTCATTAACTACTTTGTAATATTGTTAACATGTGAGGGCACGGGTGTCCTTCGTTATTCAGCTGGCAGAGGAGAAAGACATCCAGCAATGTCAGGTTGAACTTGGTCTGGCTGTGTTTATGCTATCTGAGCTAAACCCCACTCCCACCAGAGCATTCACCAACAACAAAACTCGCTATTTTACTGGTATTTTTGCTCCTAAAACAATATTTCTGTAAACTTCCTGCTCTCTCCTTCAAACCGAAGTCGGGAGGCGCAGGAGAGGCGCCATGCAGCTAGCTTTACGGTTAGCTTCCTTCTTTTTCCAAGCTGCTCTGCTGGAACTAGAGGAGCTGTGTGTGGCGTTTGTAAAGCTTGTTGTAAAACATTCACCATTAAACAGGCTGTCTCAGTTAATTTAATCTACTCTGTCACCACGCAAGACCCCAAACAGAAAAGTCAGATTCTGTCAAGCCCAATTAAAAAACGTCGTGTGCAACAATCGGCACCAAGTAGCACTTTCAGTAATCTCTGCTCACTGTTATTATAAAGACTGTTGATACAGTCTCAGAGCCGGAGGTTTTACTTTCTGTGATAAGACAATCCGGCTTTTGTACGGGTTAACCTCGGGGAGTCTTTTATGTACTTGGCAGAGGCACAGTACAAATCCAGCCAATCAATCAGCTTCAAATTACAGATGTAGAAAACATTTCACCATCACAAGATGAAGCTTGCCAGCTATTTAAAGCAATCAGCCTCCTTTTGTAAAGCTTCAGGTAACCCATCTGCACCTTCCTTCTCAGCACTTTGTCATTAAGTTGTGGTGTTATAATAAACTTTAGGTTGTAAATCAGTACCAGAATGGGGGGAGAAGCTGATTTGTCTTTTTATCTTATGACTTATGTGATGAGTGACTTTCTGATGCAGTATCGCCCACATTAACCGTTTCACTTCAGTTGTTGACTAAGAAGCTCCTCATCATCGGTCACTGGTTAGCCAACAGCTTGTTTTTACACTGTCAGAAAAAAAGAAAAATACTTGCACCATAGTATCTGTTCTCCATGTTTAGCAACTCTGAGGGAGTGTTGTCCTCACTAAGCAGGATGTTTATATGCTGCGTAGGAGACTCACTGTGTTAGCAGTCAGGGGTCTTTGACACACCTGGTGGAGAAACCATTGTCTCGATACTTTCAAGAACAAACTGTCTCAAACCTTTGAGAAAGGGACTTTCTGCATGATGTCAGATCAGATTCCAGTCCCTCTGTTGTATTCAGCATCATTAGGTCATGTTATAATGTAACATTTACATTTCAACACTGCATCTATGCAATCAGCTCTGCAGGGCTATGTTTAGACACAAAGACACAATGTCCTTGTTGGCATGCAAATGTTGGATAATTATCTTAAAAAAAACAAACTGGGTCAGTTAATAATGAAGGAAAACATGTCTGTTTATATTTTATTTAAATAAAACTTTGAAAGCTGGTCACAGTTCTCGTGTGTTAGGACTGAGAAAGCAACACTGCATAGCACATGATAACTGGGAATAACTCTATCTTAGTTTTACTGTGTGAGGATTATACTTACTGTCCACTTAATCAGATTCACCTCTTTTACATGTTAACACAAAGATCCAATCAGTGAATCGCATCGTGGTGTTTAGTCATACAGACATGGTGAAATTCACACTGAGCATCAGAACGAGGAAGAAAGGAGATTTAAGTGACTTTAAACGCAGCATGGTTGCTGGTCGGAGTCTTTACTGGGATTTTCTCACACAACCATCTCCAGTGTTTACAGAGAATGTTGTGAGGAGAAAATATCCAGTGAGCAGCAGTTTATCTGGACCAGAATGTCTTTATGTCAGAGGAGAATGGACAGACTGGTTGGAGATGATAGAAAGACAACAGGAAGTTACATCAGCACTGGTTCCAACCAGGATATGCAGAATATCATCTGTGATCACATGCTGTTATATTTAGGTCAGAATTTGGTGAAACGGCCTTGACAACATCCTGTCTTGGACCAACGTTTCAGGCTGCTGCTGGTGTAATGGTTGGGAGATGTTTTCTTTGCTAACCTTTGGTCCCTTCGTATCAATCTTTTTTGTGACTAGTGACCCCGTATAGCGTGCAGCATGAGATGGATTCTATATAGAAGATCTTTGCACACAGTAGGAAGCATTAATCTTGACAGGTAACATAACAAAACGTCAGGGAAAAACTGTAATTGGACTTTTAACAACCTAGCGCCCGAGGCATGCACCTGGTTAAATCAGTTCTTTACATCTGCAGTCCCAGAACACAACACGGGTCTGATAAATGAGCCAAAGTGCTCCAAACTACTGGCAACGTATGGGTTTCTCCTACAGCAATGGCCAATGAGTTAAGAGGAGATAACATTTACATTCTGTGTATTTACTCAGTAATGTATCAACTTTCTGTACAAACCTGGACACAAACCTTGTCTTTATGAAGATTGTGAAGATGTATGTATTTTTTTTGGGTTCTGGTTGATCTTCCAGGGAGCCAGTTACATTTTTGTTACATGTTACTGGTTTTTTGTGTTGAATAGACGTTGTGTGTGAAACTCAGGCTCAGTTCTTCACTTCATCCTGTTTCTGTCGCCTGCACATTATCACTGTGTCCCATTTCCTTTCAGGCAATCTCTCAACAGGACTTGGTTTACATGGCCATCCAGATCGCGTGTGGGATGAGCTACCTGGCTCGTAGGGAGGTCATTCACAAAGACCTCGCTGCTAGGAACTGTGTGTAAGTGTTTCCAGCTCTCAGGTCATTTTATTTTCAGTTTGCTTTTTTATTAACAAACCATGACGTTATCGCTATCTCCCCGTTTGTATACAGCATTGATGACAACATGCAGGTAAAGATTACAGACAATGCCCTGGCTCGAGATCTCTTTCCAATGGATTACCACTGTCTGGGGGATAATGAGAACCGTCCGGTCCGATGGATGGCCCTGGAAAGCTTGCTCAATAACGACTTTTCCAGTGCAAGTGATGTGGTAAGAAAGACAGTAGCATATTTTCAGGAGAAATAAAATAGATGGAAATGGCTTCCATTGTATTCGGGTCAACTTGGTTAATGTGTTAAAGGGAAAAGAGGTGCAATCTTCATTTGCGATTGCTTTTCGGGCTTTCCGTGCAAAGAAAGCAGAATGAAGCCTTTCAGGAAGCCAAACAGGTCTTGAGAGATGCCAACACCAGCCAGTCATGCCCCCCAGCACCCTGCTGCCCGCAGCATTCTCTAATAGGGATGACGCTTCATGACAGAGGCTTGCCATTGATCTTCCTGTGAAGTCTGTACAAGTATCTGTGCATCACTGTAATGCACATAAACACACATACCTAGTGTTTAAACACACCTGATTCTGAGCAACACGTGATAAGAACGTTACTGTCTAGTTCAGGTTAGGAATATTGCCACTGGCATGGTTGTACATTACTTTACAGCACATCTGTCTTCTCAGACAGCCTCCCATCTCTTTGTTCGCTGTGTTTTCTTTCACTTCTATGCTTCTCTTTCCACCTAAAGACAGCTTGTCATGCATGGTATTTATTTGTTTATGTTTTGTTTTCAGGGAGCCTACAGTGAGTTAAATATAACAAAAGTTTAATTAGGTGAAGAAGCAGGACTAAACTTCTGTAGACTTTCTCTAACCAAGTTAATTATCCTATCTTTACTCTGAGCAGGATACATAAACAATTCATTATAAAATTAAATTATGATATTTCATAAAAATTAGTTTTCATAAAGGATCGTGTCTGAACCATGATGGCAGATTAGCGCATGGAGCAAAAACCAAGTTAGATGTGTGTGTTGCTGCTGGTGTGTTTTTGTTCCATGTTAGCTGCAGAAACGGTGTGATAAAGTGGAAATCAGGTAAGAAGAGGGATTTAAAAAAGAGATGAACAGATAAGCACAGATTTTACATCCACAATACAAGGAGGAGGGGGGTGGGATCTCCCAGTGACCATTTACATGCAGACCAACCTGAGAGAGTCCAGGCGTGGAGCTACAGAGAGGGACAAGAGGCAGTGAGTCAGACTGCAGGACATCCATCTAGTATGTTTACCTTCTGCAGGATAACCAGCAGCTTTTTACGCTAAAGTCACAACCTGGCTCAAAAACCATGACAAAAAAGCAAAGCAAGGTTCATCCAAAAATGATTTATCCAGCATAAAGCCTAACAAAAAGAAAAGAGGGGGAGAGGTAGTCCATGCACATCAGCTGGAGTAGCCTATAAAGCTCCAGGAGTTGACTTCACAAATTATGAGCAATTACGGTACTACTGATTCTCGAGGTAAACCAGAGTCTTACATGTTGCTATTGTATCTGAAAGTCTGAAAGTATCCCCTTTTCTTCAGGGACAACTCCACCACTGCAGACACCAGTGGTACAGAGAAGCAACCACATAAAAATGGCAACCCGGTTAGCTCCCGTCAGAGCTGAGTTAGCTCAGTTAGCCTTTAGCTACAGGCAGCTCAGAGTTTGATAACTGTCAATCATCCATCCCCACGCTCACAGCCCTCCTTTCAACTCTAGCTCTTCAATCTTTTTTGATTTTATCTTCTATCAAGATGGCAACAGTGGGAACTGCCCAACTAGCTTCCATTTGCTTTTCAGAAGCCTACTGGGAGGTTTTGTTCATCTTTTATATACAGTTTATGGGAAATATAACAGTTTTAGTAACTCTGTTAAGTGATGGGAGTGTTTACTCAGAGTAACGTTATAATTAAATGTTGTGTTTCCAATTCACTGGACAGCTGGAAGTAAGGCTAAGTACATGTTTTTCATGGATTTCTAAACGGCTACTCAAAAAAAAAAAGATTAAAACCATTTTTATGATATAGTGTCCACAAAGAAATGTCCTAAGTCCAGGTGGATGTCCTGTAACCTTTTCTTTGTTTTCTCTCAGAGAAATGCAGAGTGCATGTGTAGGATTAGTATATTCTGCACACAGCAGAGGGGATGTAGTTGGAATGAGACTTATTGGTTATTTTACTTTCTAGATTATTTTATTATGTTGGCACCAAAAGAGATATTAAGGTTAAACACCTATAAAGAAAGCTTGTGTGATTTTTACACATTTGTGGTGTTGAGAAATTAACACAGAATAATTGTGATAATTTCTGAGACAATAATGACACCAAGATCGTGGCATCTGTACTCAGAGCTTTTCCAGCCAATTCATGACCCCTAACAAAGGCTTATCCAGCATCCATCTTTCATCCCGTCTCTTTCTGAGCTCGCTCCAGCCAGTAAAAGTCCGTCCAACGTTGACACTTGTCCTATCTGTTGCTTTGTGGTGCTGTAAAATGAGACATGGGTGTAATGTGATGTTTTATACTGGAAGAAACTAGTCTGGTGTTGTTTTTCACCTCTGAATGAATAGACGACCTGGCTCAAAAGCCATGAGAAAAAAAGCAAAGACATAAAAATATCAGTGTCATTAAAATAAGTCAGAAACATGTGTGAGAGTTACAAATAACCACTTTAATGCTTAATAATAATATAATTAGGACACATGTAAGGAAATGCCTCTTTTCCTAGTTTTTTATCTGTATAGAGGTCAGCATGAACATCCACACATGCGTGTTTGAAAAGGGTGGGTAGACCTGAGAGTTTGACTCTGTCTCGCTACTGTTTATACACTCCGTCTCATAACAAAAACTCTCAGCAGTGATTTATATTTCACAAGCATTTTTAACATAAGTTCCCATCATTGTTCACTGTAAATATTTTGTATTTGAATGCAAGTAGGCATCCCTGGTTGTTCCACACTCACAGTGCTGATGTTTATCCTGTTAAATGAAAACATGTGAAGGGCTGCAGCTTGTGTGTACCTCCTGTAGAAAATCATTAACTGTGTGTTGTGTGTTCACAGTGGGCATTTGGAGTGACGCTGTGGGAGCTCATGACTTTGGGTCAAACTCCATACGTCGACATCGACCCTTTTGAGATGTCTGCTTACCTGAAAGATGGCTATAGAATAGCCCAACCTATCAACTGTCCAGATGAGCTGTGAGTGATGCACAAACATGGAAACAAAAGCTGCTTTCTCACCAAAATACAACACAACATTTTGGATTGGACTCTAAAACCTGATGCTAATGGATTCTTATGTTAAAGGGTTGATAATGTGGCTTTATCAAACACCTAAATACGGCTTATTATAATTCACTACCATCACCTGTAGAGGAAGGAAGAGGGGAAGGGGGGGGGGGGGAAGGAAAAGGGGGGGGGGGGGGGGAGGGGGGGGGGGGGGGGGGGGGGGGGGGGGGGGGGGGGGGGGGGGGGGGG
>JBAMHV010000015.1:23929028-23939635 GCA_037177535.1 Pseudomugil gertrudae | reverse complement strand
GAAAGACGCAAATCCTTTTGCTCACTGTTAGTAGATCAGTTTGTACTTTTTTTAGCGTGAGCAACGAGTTTGCACGTGTTTTACTACACGCAAACCTTTAGTAAATCTGGCCCTTAAGGTACTTACACGTCCCCAAACACCTCCACCACACAGCGCATCTCACCTGAGAACGCTGTGGGCCTAATATTTAAAGGAAATCCCCTAATTAGCACCTCATTACTCCATTTACATCATAATAAAAGCGACCTGATTAACAATTATTAGTATATAGTGAACTGAATCACACCAACAGTGTTTTGACAACACTATTTACCTACTATCCTCATAAAACCACCTCTAACTCAGCTGCATCAGAAACATCTCATCTTTATTCCAGCCATAGCTCACCTGGTGATCTTTGGCTGCTTCTGATTCGACATTGCTGTTAATTTAAGCTCTCTGATTGGTGGAAAGTTTGACTAGAAGGGATTTCTGCTTTATCATTTCAAGGTGAAAACAAATCTTTGTTACAATGAAAATGTGATAAATCATGATGTCACCATGGCTCGTTGTGGATAATAAACTCGATGCCTTATGGCTGAATTGTAAACCTCCAGGATGGGATGTACATGCTGGAAAACATTTGTGGATCATCTAAAGGGTAAATTATCCATCATAATTCACCCCACAGAGTTACACACTGAGAAACCGTGGACAACATAAGTGAGAGTGTTGGGATCAGATGGAGTTTTAAGGGTTACTAATTATTGTGTCTTTTCTCTTTACATATAAAGTTTCAGATCTTTTGTTAGATTGTGAGCTAAATTACAAACAAGACAAACTCTTTCCTGCCTGAGCAAACACATCCCATTGATATGGTCACATAATTTGATGGAAAATGAGGCTGAAATATTAGCAACACTGCAAAAGCTTCTATTGTGTTTGCTAAGGAAGCGTAAATCCAGGAGTCAATGGGAGCATTAACTGTTCTGAGACGGCTGCTGAGCTCATTCTGTCCTCGCCAACCCGGCAGCCAGTAAACAAAGTTCAGCTGCTTTCAGACATCATCTCCTCTGTGTCTGTGGAGCTTCAAGCAGTCTGCAGATCCCACACCAGTGTTTCTCCAGTAGGGTGGGGTGTGTGTGTGCGTGTGTGGGTGGGTGTGTGTGTGTGTGTGCGTGTGCGTGTGTGTGTGTGTGTGTGTGGGGGAACATGAGAAAATATAAACTAAATCTTTCTGACTATATAGTTCTGACTCATAATATTGAATGTCAGTTCGGGCCATGTATATAACACACATGTGGAAAATGTACACGTATGTACATTTCATGTTTCATACTGGAAACATTTCTCTTATCATAATGTGAAAAAATATTATTTTGTAGATCAACTGATCTGGAATTTGTAATGCTTATGAAAATGAATCAATACTACTACTACTACTAATACTACTACTGCTCCTAATACTGCTAATAATACTGCTAATAATACTGCTAATAATACTGCTAATAATAATACTGCTAAAGATGTTGACAGTAATGTGAATAAGAACAAGCTGGACAGATAGCATTTCTAACTCCTCTACTTTGTGTCCCAGCTGTTCGTCCTCTGCCACGGCTTCCTGCAGTTCTCTCAGCTTCTCTACAGCTCTTACTTTAAAAGCACCATCACCACCATCGAGAGACGCTATGGCCTCAGCAGCACCTCATCGGGAACCATCTCCTCTCTCAACGAGGTAGGAGCCAACAGCAATATGTTGGATTTATTTCAAGGATAGTGAAGATAAAAAGAGGACTCTTCCTGTGTGGGAGGTGTGACGTCAGTACAGTCGCTGCAGATGCAGGGGATGGGAATGATGAGGAATGCTCTGTGTGTGCTCACTAAGAGGAGGAATCCAAACTACATGTAAATGTTTGTCTAACATACATGACCTCCGGTCAATGTGCATATCTGCTGGCTTTAGAGTGGTCTTCAGAAAGCTCACTAAGGACCATCATCCAGACCTGCTCATTGTGTGTGTGTGTTTTGCAACATATCTCCTTTTCCTAGGTCAGCAACGGCTTCGTGATTGTGTTTGTGAGCTACTTTGGGTATCGAGTCCACCGTCCTCGGATCATCGGAATCAGCGGACTTCTGATGGCTGTTAGTGCCATGATCCTTACCTTACCTCACTTCCTGTCCGAGCCCTACGAATACGACTCTGTTTTACACAGTAAGAGAAAACACAAAGCAGGGGACGGGGGGGAGGGGGGCTGTGCTTTAAGGTTTGCACGGTGAAGTACAATAAACTGGCTTTCCTCTAAAATACTTTATGCCTCCAGTTTGAGCTAAATCTGCTTTTTTTCCTCAGAAACGTATTGATATAGACGTCTGATGCTTGTATGACTGTATGATTTTACATTGGCCACATTTACACGAGTTTTAATTCCTCTTTTAATGCCAAATAAAAGTTAAATCTGCTTTAAAGAGATGAAAAATGATTGTTTAAACACCTATTTCTGAACAAAATGATAATTAAACCTGATCCTGCAGCAGGTGGCTGGTTTATTCTGACTTTAAGGAGTCATGTAAACGTTTATTCCGCTCTAAGCTCATTTCGGTCATTCTGAGCATACTTGTTACCTTTTACCATCACGATGATGTACATGCTTCTGCCTCCCGTCTCTGGTACACTACCTTCTCCTCCTCAGCTGGCAGAAAAAGTGAAGTAGCATAGCTAAGCTGGTGCTTTGAAGACATGCTCAAAGTGGAACAAAAACATGTTGTAGCAAAAAGACGAGAAGCAGGAAGTGATTTTGTTTATTTCAGGTATCTGTATGTGCGTCAGCAGAATTAAGCCGAACAAACATGTTTTTTAAAATAACAAATTCATGTAAACTCGAAGACAAATACTTTAATTCCAAATGATTAAACTCAGAATCATTCATTCTGAATGTAAAAGCATCATGTAACCTAATCTTAACGTTGTTTATATGAATACATTTTCATTGTGTTGGGTTGTTCATCATGTTTGATATGTTAGTATTATGATAACGCTAACAGGTCAAGCAGTTAGAGGACACCACCAACATTAACTATAAATCCTTCATCTTCATCATCATCTTTACAAATAAACATGTCCTGAACATGTAAGCTGTGGTAAAATAAGGATTATTTGTGATTGGAGCCCTGAACACGTTCCTAGTCTCTTTAGATGAGCAGCTTCACAGGTAAAATATGATATGTGAGGATTTTTTTTATGATTTCTGTTATTTATAAATGACTTTAACTATGAAAAAAAAGCAGAAGATAAAATAAACCTGAGAAGCACTGGGAGAGCGCAGACCTCCCCCAAGCTGAAAATAGCCCAATCTCACACTGATAAAGAGCCGTTTGATCCTGGATCCAGACGGTGATCCGGGTCACCTCCACAATGTAATCATTTCTTCCTTGTCCCATTTCAACACGTTCATGAACATTTTTTGATGAGGGGTCCAGAACTTTTGGAGTTATGTTGTTCACAGACAAACTCTCCTGAAAACGTGACCTCCTAGGCGGAGGTAACTATGGAAACCTTTCTGTCGTTTTCATTATTGAATCAGCAGATAAATAAAACAAAACAAAACTGAGCTGCTGAAATAGAAGTGAACTGCATTGTGGGAATCCACCATCAGTTTGTATGTTTATTCACACTAACTTAACTTAATTAATGTATTTAACCTACTGAAAGCCAAACTTTAAAATACTTTTTGTGTGAATAAAATGGATTTAAGTCTATATAAATATCTTGCTGTTTGAGCCTCTGCAGAAGTAGATGGATGTCTGCAGGTTGGCTTTAGTTACACGTTGCATAACTTAAAGGGAAATTCATAATCAGTAAAGTCGATGAAAGTTATGAAGGTCAGAGTTTCCTCCAGGACGTTTCATCCTCCTCCTGGCTTTCATTCAGCTTAGACAGGCTTTGTGATCAGACATGGTGTCAGCGGAGGGTCAGCACAGCTGCAGGAAACTGTCATTAACTACAGCTCTGCTTTTTGTTTCTCCTCTTCTCCTCCTGACTCCATCCTCCTGCCACGGTGCAGATCACAGCGACATTTGCATCCCGGAGAACAACGCGACTGGCTCTAAGTCATGCGGTCACGACGAGACGCTCCAATTGGCCGACACCAACAAGCTGTGGCTGGTCATGGCCATCGCTCAGCTGCTCTTCGGTGCAGCCTCAGCTTCCATTCAGCCCTATGGGATTTCCTACGTGGACGACTTTGCTGGACAGAATAACTCCCCTCTGTATATAGGTGAATGATCTGAGATTCAGACATGCAACAAACTCATATGTGTTTGCTTTAAGCGGGGGAGGGGGGTGTCCGGTCCTGTAGAACTACTATCCTGTATCTTTTAGATGCATCTCTTTTCCATTACACCTGAATCAGATGAATGTCCTGCTACCAGGCGTCTGAATGAGGCAATGCAGCCATCTGAACCACACATGTTGCACATTGAAGCTGCAGGTTTGTAGATCTCCAGCATTGGACCCCTGATTTAAGATGTGGTGATTCTGCAGGAGGTTTTCAGTGAAGCTGAAGCCTTGATCTGCTGTAGAGTCATAAATATGAAGCAAATAAAACATCCGGTATCCAACTACGTTTTCATTATCAAGTGGATTTTCTAAGAAGCTGATAGTTCCATTACTGCAATTGAAAAAATACAGTAATTAAGTTGAATAAAGTTGATTATTTATCCTATTTTCTAGATCCAGAAATGTGATGATGTGTTTCTTTCTTCCATGTTCTTGAAAGATCATGAAATTATTTGTGTTTTCAGCTGGAGGTTGTAAAACCAGCAGAAAAACATTTTGGTTTAAAGACTGATGAAGCGACATCAGATGAGTGGAATGAGGGAGAGGTTACGGTTTAACACATCTATCTATCCAGTATCTACCGCTTGTTCCCTGAATGGGGTCGCGGGGGGCTGGAGCCAACCCCAGCTGACATCGGGCTAGAGGCGGTTACACCCTGGACAGGTCGCCAGTCCATCACAGGGTTTTAACACATATGTACAGTTATGTTAAAATAAAAAATAGAAACTGGTTTCAATAAAGTTCAAATCACTTTAATTTGTCCAACAGGGTCATTTAAAAAGGCATGATGTCAGATTAAAGGATGTTAAAACAAGACATGCAATTCTGATTAAAGGGAAAACATCATATACAATTAAATATTAGATCAAAAGTACAAATAAATAATAAACTATATGAAGATTGATGAAAATAGATAGTATAAATCTAATCAATTACATATAAAAAATCCAAAACGTTTGTAACTCAAAGTGAGGAGAAAAGAATGAAACCTGTTTTTCTTCAGTAATTTAAAGATGTTTTACTTCTTCACTCTCTGGGTGGAAAACCATGCAGCAGATTAATGATCCTCCTTTTCCGAAGTTTTTATCTCAACTCTGTTAATCACGTCAGCCGGCTTTTCCCTGGAAGAAGCTTTCTAAGTGTTGTTACAGTTTGATAACGCAGTAAAACATCTCTTCTCATCCACAGCCATCCTGTTTGCTCTGTCTGTATTTGGACCTGCTGTCGGTTACCTGCTGGGCTCCATCATGCTGCGGATCTACGTGGACGTGGACAAGCTGGGCTGGGGTAAGATAGATATGAGATGTTTGCACACACCAGGAAGCAGCAACATGAAAGCTTTAGCATCCAAACACCAAGAAGCTTCTGGTCATTTCTCCACTCAAACAAGGAGAAAGCAGAGACTCTAATGTGCCTCTGAGATGAATGATGAAGGGCTAACCCAAACCCTGCTACTGGACTTACTCCTGGTAACCTGTAGCCAGTACCACCTGTCACGCTTGTAGTTATGAAGATGCAGTTAATTTAATATAGCTATGGAGTTTCAGACAAGAGGCAGGGAAAGTGAAGAGGAGGTGAAGCATGATGAAGGTTTGCTGTTGCTCCTGCAGGTGCAGAACAAGAGCTGCAACCAGGGGATCCACGCTGGGTCGGAGCCTGGTGGATCGGTCTGCTCATCTCTACCGGCTGCCTTGTGATTACCTCCATCCCATACTTCTTCTTCCCTCGCAGCATGCCTCCAGAGGACAGCGTAGGTGTCAGGCGGGTGACTGTGTGCATGTATACTGGATGCTGTACTGACCTCTGCTGACGTTATGTCAACATTACAAGATAGTTTCTCTCCACCAATCAAGTCGCACCACTGAACACGTCTCCTTTACTAAGAATGTGTTTTGGCTTTGGGACTGTTTTTGCTTGTATCAGCAGCCTGCAGAGTACTGAGTTGTTGATGAAAAATTGTGAAAGTAAATCATGCTTATCATGTTTACAGCAGCGGGTTTAAAGTTTTAATTAAAACTCAGACATTCAGGTTTAATTCCAGGCTTTGAGCCAAACCATCCTACTGCAACTATTTTATCCAAAGTCTCCTCGTTTCACTTGTTTCAACATAACTAGACAATCAGCATTACACTAAATAGGATCTTTAGTTTTATTACTTTGTTATAACAGGAATAAGGAGCTAAATCATTATTTATTTCTGTTTAATCAAATAGATACATTTTTGTGACAGAAAAGCATTTTTTAAAATAAAAAGTCAGTTATACATGAGGTTCCCCCTCCAGGAAGCCCCCGCAAGTACAAACAGCATGTCTGTATGCAGCATCCATACAGCATCACCTCACCATGTTTATGTTATAAAACCAGCAGATGTGGAGACTGAACCAAGTTCATTGGCTGATTCTCAGTCATGAAACTCATTAAAAAGTATTTTCTTTCATTTGAAGTTTTTATTTGGTCTTTTAATGTAATATAAAAAAATACTAAACAAGTATTTTTGTTTATCTGCTGCTTAATACTGTGAAGACAAACTGAGGGACAGAAGACAACGAGAGACATGATCCTGATAGTCAATGAAGAAATATCCTTACCAATAATTAGCATCAGATTCCAGCTCATGTAGCTGGAGTTGATTATTAATCAATTAAAACCGTTTTCATGTACCATCCCCCTTTTAGCCTGCGCCCCTACACCCCCACACCACCTCTATTGGTTCTTTATCAGTGTTATTGATCCAGATAAGCTGGAGGAGGTTACTGTCAGATAGATTAATAAGAACATCTCTAGCTAGCTGAGCTCTCGTTCCGTTTCTCCTACACACGGAAAGTTTTAAAAGGATCTGTGAAGTTACTGCTTTAAGGTTTTTTTCAGTAACTTTTCACAAAAAGAAATACAAGGAAGTTTTAATGTCTTCATTATGACTAATTTCAGAACTGTGGGAAAGGTTTCTTGCTTTAGATGAAATAATGCAACCTGGTTCATGGTAATAAAATGAATATTAACCTCACAGAGCGAGAGTAGACTTTCATACTGGGAATAAAGTTCCCTATGTGGGGTACTGTCTCGTTAAACTCTAAATTTATGATTAATTAAACTTTCTTAGTGTCATTAAAGCTGAATGAGAGCTGTAACTTTCCATGTGGATGTTTTCTAGACAACAACCAATAAGACTGACCTCAGTAATGATGGTAAGCAGCGGGGCGTCTCGTTACTGGATTTCATTAGAAGTAAGTCTTTCCCATTCAGACCGTTCTGCTCATTGTTTAAGTAACTATCAGCTAATCCGTGTGTGTTTGTGGTCTGATCAGGGTTTCTAAAGCTGGGGCTGAACCCTGTGTTCCTGATGCTGGTTCTGGCCCAGTGCTGCTTCTCCTCGGTGATAGCGGGTCTGTCCACGTTCCTCAACAAGTTTCTGGAACAACAGTATGGCGCGTCGCTCGCCCACAGCATCATGCTAGTGGGTGAGTATGGTGGACTTTATTCTATTTTAGTTAGTTTTTACATCATTTTATTTATTTAATTTATTCTACTTTGCAGCATTTTATTTTATATTTTAGTTTGTTTTTATATCATTTTATTTAGTTATTTATCATTTTATTTTACAATATTTTATTTTATTTTCATACAGGTAAATAAAAAGAAAAGAAAGAAGAAATCTTGTGTACACATACACTCCAATTTAAAAATGAAACTATTATAGGCCTAGAAAATAAAGGGAAAAATTCAGATAAATGTTTCACATAACATGTATGAAAAAACATTATTAACTCCCATCTCCAAATAAGCGTTTTTAATGTGTTTTAAGTGTTTGTTATGTATTTAATTTATTGTCACTAATTTTTATTTTATTTATATCCATTTAGCTTGTTTTATTAAATGTGTTTTTTATTATTAATAACATTATACATTCAAAAAATATTTTGCTATTGATTTATTCAATATGAACTTGTTTTCTGTCATCAGTCATTTTCACTTTTTTCTTTATTTGCTTTTTTCTATGTTTTTTTGTTTTTACATCAAATTGAGCTGTTATGTGGCTAACGTGTTTATTCACAGCATGATATGATTTATAAAACTATTTTATTCACTTTAAAGGAGTTCAGTTTAAATTAGTGTTGAAATATCTTAGTAGAAAGTGCTTTTTATATTTATTTTATTTGTTGTTATTTTTTTTAAAAAAAAGCAAACAAATTTAATTTAGCAGATAATTTAACCTTTTTTTTAAATGACAGTAAAAAATCTTTGTATTTGGTTCATTTTTTCTTGTTCCCGTGCGTAACTGGGATACTGTGATGAGTATTATAGAACAAACTGATCTGTTTGTGGTTCTCAGGTGCGATAAATTTTCCAGCCGTGGCACTGGGAATGCTGATCGGTGGTGTCATCATGAAGATGATGAATTTATCTCTGAAGACCATCCCGCGTTTCTCCGTGGTGATGCTGATCTTTTCCACCCTCCTCTGCATCCCTCTCTTCTTCATGGGCTGCTCCACAAAGACAATTGAAGGAAATGAGTGAGTGAGGATGAGGAGGTCTTCCACCTTTATGATGATGTTTGTATTCATGTCAGCAACAAACCCGGTTTGTGAAATATTTCTGTGAACTGAACAGGATTAGTCGTTGCAGGGAACTTGGGAAATAATCAGAAATAGTTGGTTTTGCAGCTGCTTTTAATGTTTAAATGTTTCATCATTTAACCCCTTATGGCCTAAAGTCACATTTTGGTGACATACTGAGACATGTTGCATCACTTTATGGCAGAAACTTTACTCAGAACCATGTTGTTCACCATATGATACTGGTCTCCTGCCCCCTGGTGAATACCAGAAAGCAGAAGATTACACTATAATAATTATGACCTTTTTCATGGTAATAAATAGTAAATTCATGAAAAATAAATGTTTTTTTTTCAAATTTTGTTAAAGTGTTAAATAAAATTTTCAGATATTAAAAATTGGACCCAGTTCTTCTTAATTCAGACTTTAAGGGATTAACTATTTTTATTATATTGTTCTATTAACTGTTATTTCTACAATTTCTTTCAAATCTTGGACCCTTATTGTTATTGCACAAAGAAAAAATATGAAAAAAATTAAAATAAATGTCGACACTTGAAATCATTTGAATAAAAGCAAACAACTGGTTGTGTCAGTCAAAAAACGGACCAATCAAAGGTGTTGAATTGATCAAACTCTTCACCAGGTTGTTTTAATAGACAAGTTTGGATATAATAAATTGGTTCATTTGGCTCCATCCATCCATCCAGTCCATCACAGGACCTCCAAACATTCATATTAAGTAAACTCTGAATAACAGGATAATCTCTGTTTACCCCTGTAAACCTGTAAGTAGTATTTACTGTTTTACTAAAAGGTAAAATATGTCTGCGCTTGTGTTTGTCTGAAATCTGAAGCAGCTGAAATATCTGCTACTGGAACTCATTATTCAGCTTCCGTCCCAACGTCTTGCTGACCTGTTGCTCTCCACAGGTCTATATCCAGATGTTATAAAAACTGCTCCTGCCCTGACAACGCCTTTAACCCTGTGTGTGGCTCTGACGGCGTTGAGTACGTTTCACCTTGCCATGCAGGCTGCACTGACTTCACCAAAGACCCCAACGACACGCTCAGAGTTCTGGTCAGTACCGCCTATAAGCAGCTCTAAGATGAAGATAAGATGAAAGTATGAATGACCTGATCTATCCACGCACGCTTTCTAACACACATTCGCTATGCTTCCACACCTGATCATGTGACTGAACTCTATGCAGTTAAAATCCATCTTTTATGCTCGATAGGAAGACGAGTACGCAGACAGAAAGCCAGTTTCACACGTAATTTCTGTCTATGGCAGTATTGAGTTTTATAGCTCACATGCGACTGATAAAAGGAACACACCGAAGAGGAAGAAGATGACACAGAAGTTTCCAGAAGACACAGAAGAAGCTGAAACTGATGAAAAAGCTCATTGTCAACTCGGTAATTCAACCCAGGGTTTTCCATCTTCATCACATAAAAAGTTTGCAGCTTCTGACTAATCGCAGGCGTGAAGAAGCAGAGCAGCTACTTCACAATGAGCAAGCAGACAGGATGAAGAAATCAAACACAGCATCCACCTCAAAGACAACGCTGTTGCCATGGCAACAGTCAGGAACGAGCGCTAGCAGAAAATAACTGGTTCTGCTAATGTTCCACTCCATCAGATTAGTTATTATTCATCCATCCATCCATCTATTTTCCACCGCTTATCCGAGGTCGGGTCGCGGGGGCAGCAGCCTAAGGAGGGAAGCCCAGAC
>JBAMHV010000015.1:23905334-23920995 GCA_037177535.1 Pseudomugil gertrudae | reverse complement strand
CCACCTGACATCCGTAATATTGACTGTTTACACCTGTTCAAATCACACCTCAAAACTCACCTGTTCAGGAAGGCATAATCCCTGTAAACACTCTGTTCCATAGTTTTATATTGTACTGTATTTTATTATATATAATTGTGTTTTATTGCTTTGTGTACTTTTATTGTCTGTAAAGTGACCTTGAGTGGTTTTGAAAGGCGCTTTTAAATAAAATGTATTATTATTAGGCTATTATTATTATTAGTCAAATGATTTAGGAGCTTCATAATGACTAAAGTCCAGACTTTTCTTCTGAATCTGTGTGTTGTGTTATTTTGCTTTAGTGTAAACCTGTGCCTCACTTTGTACACATTAATGGAACAATAAAATCCACAACATGGTAAATCCAATAACCACATCAAAAATAGATGATTAAAAACTCATTTTAGAAAAAAAACTTTTTTTTTAATACCTTTTATACAATTTTTTACAAGTCTGTTTTTGTGTTTGGTGTTCACTGTGTGACTTTTAACAGGACAGTATTACATCAACGCCTCTTCTCCTCCCTGCTCTCCTTTTACAACAAGCATGACGTCATTTTATTAACCATAGCTGAGTTCAATGTAAATGCGCATGCGCGCAAGCTGAAGTGCACCAACCTGCCCCTAGCGTCACGGAGCGGTGGAGCAGCGGCGTGTTCTCGTCACGAAGAGACGGAGATAGATAGAAAGAGACCAACAACAACGCCCATTCTATCGAGCATCTTCACCGACCAGCACCGAACTCGAGCGGAAACCCACACGTCCTGTCCTGGTTCTTCTCCTGTATACTTCCCCCCTTCTTTCTCCTCAACATGTCCGTGGGTAGTGACTTTGGAAACCCTTTAAGAAAATTCAAACTGGTCTTTCTCGGGGAGCAGAGCGGTAAGAAATGTTTTATTCATCCCAGAAGTTCATTTTAGGCTGTGTGACAAGTGAACTCGCTGCACCTGCCGAGCAGTTGGCAACTTCATCCTGTTAGCTAACTGCACCGAGTCAAACGCGTCTTCATGGCGCTTAACTCCGTAAGATAAACGTGTGTTCTTTCACTTTATTAGAGAACATTACTTTAACTAAATAGGCAGCATTTAAAGCTTCGGTCTGGATCGGATTGTAGCATGTAAAGTTTAAGACGGACTAGAAATGCGGTGGCGAGCTTTATTTGTGTCACAGCAGTAATACTTGTTAAATTCCCCGGAGAGAGAGAGAGTGTATGCAGGCTCGTGCATCATGCCTGAGCCGCAGTGGATGGTACAAGTTGGGGAAGAAGACTGTATTCCTGTATTGAGACACACCCAGGTTGTCAGTGGCAATGAGATAACTTGTGTGGCTGCAGCCTTTGCCCTGGTATTGTTCCAGCCTGCCTGTGTAACTTCAGTCTTTTTGGCGTTATGAACTGCTCTGTAGATGACTCTTGTCTCGTGAAGCTGAAGATAAACCATCGGTGCTGCATTATATTTAACTCGCACTCAGATTTATGTTGTTCTGAAATCTCTGCCTCCATTCTCAGCTTTGCATGCCCACACCCTCAGACAGTCCAGAGCTGCTCAACTGTTTATTACACAATGCCACATTGAGCTGAATATGTGGGTCTGATTGGGCTTTTAATAGGATTTGTCAGGTTTATGGTCCATTTCAGAGATCCTGAGCAGCAACCATATTAGTCATGGCTCTGTCCTCCTGTAGGTTCTATTGATCACCCATTACAGTAAGGTCATGCATGACATATGATTAGGGTTTATTTAAAACAGTGTGGCATGCTTATTATCTGAATAGTAATACACTTGAGAAATTATTTCAGAACATTGTATTATTTTAGCACAGAATACACCATGAGAACTAATATGGTCTTCCAGCTCTTATTAGAGTTTGAATTTGAGGAGCAATTATCTCAATATTGAATATTGAACAAATACAGGATTGTTTGTCACTATGTGTGTGTGTGTATATAATACACACACAGATGAGCTACTTTGTTAGATCAGAACTGTCTTAATTCCTGTTATCATAGACTCAGTAGGATGATGGAAACATTCAGTTTTTGCTGCATATGGACATGAAGCATCACACAGTTGCTTCACATCCATGAGATCTATGATCCATAATAAGCATATGCTTCAGCCAATACCCTTTGATTAGCCTTATATTATGTATTATTGTTTTTTTTGTGAATTTTTGCTTTATATTCCTTGACTGCTAATCAAAAAATAAAATATACAGACTCTCTCGCTCCACCACAAACCAGTAAATACTCAAACCACCAACAATTCTTTATTAATAGTAACTTAATTCTCGCTTTCCTCCTCATTCTGATGCCCAAATTGGACTTGTTGTCTTGACCATGTCTACATGACTTTAGTTGCTGCCATGTGATTGGTTGTTTCAGATATTTTTGTTAACAAACAGGTGAAACAGGTAGAGCTGATAGCATAACTTAAATGCTTTTTAAACATGCTCTTCCAGCTCTTTTCAAACAAATCTCTTTATTGAATGAAAATCACATGGATGTGGTGTAACAATAGCTATCTGGCTCAGGTTTTGTACCATATACAAACACAAGCGTTACCAGTTGTACCAGCGAGCAAACCAAAAGTGATTTGACTGCAAAACTAAGATATTTTATTCACAGAGGCGTCTGAATGTTTTGATAAATTATCTGTTTTATATTGAACTAAAATGTGTTTGTCTTTAATGAGCATAAATGAGTTTTATCTACAGCAGATCTGAATTTATTAGGAACTTTTCTCACTCCTGAATCATGTCCCTTAAGATGCATCTTGCTTTTGTTCCTTTGCTGGTGATGGTGGTGATGCTGGTGGTGGTGATGGTGGTGATGTTGGTATAGCTGGGAGGAGGCGCTCGAACTAACTGTCAATGCTGAATGAACTTCCTGGTTTCCAGAATGTGTTTATTAATTTTTTTATACCAACATACTTTGTTCACAAAGTACAGGAAATTCTTGTCTTCTGTCCAAAGTAAACATCCTTTTACCCATTTAATACATTTAGGTTTATTTAGAATTTTACCAGAGGTGAATACTCTGTTCTGATTGGCTGCAAGGTATCCATTAAGGTGTTGTAGAACACCTGGGATAAATACAGTGTGCTACTGGACATAGGTTTGGAAATGCAGGCCAGTGGAGCTTGATGTGTCCCAAAACTTTTGATCAGAAGTGTATTTTTTATTTAATTTTCTTATCTTAAAGCTTCTGTGATGGACTGGAAACCGGTTCAGGGTGTACCTGCCTCTCGCCTGCTAATTTGCTGGAATGGGCTCCAGCAACCCTTCAGTGGAAAATGTGGTGTAGACGATGAATGAAAGTCCTAAAGCTTTATAGAAAATATCACACTTTGCACAGATGTTCTCTTAGGCATGAGCTCAGTTGAAGTTTGCATCAGAAAACATTTTGGCCACAACTTTAAAAGAACGTTTGCTTAAACTATATTAAACCTATTTGGAGAGAAATTATGACATTCTGCAAATGAAAAAAAAAAATCTGGTTTTACTTTGAGCACAAGCAGTGTAAACTGCATGGTGACTGCTTTTCAGAGATGGGCATCTGTGAGGTGGTTCCAGTTATGTTTCCTACAGCATGCACTCATTTTCTCTTTAAAAGATGTGGTGGTGGTGTGTGTTTTCTCACTGGCAAATCAGCTTTGACAGCACAGCATCGATCAGCGTCTCTCTCTGTCTGTTTTATTACAAATAAACATATTTCATGCCAGGAGTTATGATGACTGTTTTATGCAACTATGAAGTAAAATTATGTATCGCAGACTTTGTTTTTTTTTTTATAATTACTGCTGACTGTAGCTGCAATGCAGTTAAGCTAGGTTTAAATATAAAAACTTTGCAGAATTGTAGGATTTCTGGTGGGATGTGTGGTTTGGCTTTATTCTGCTGTGTCTGAAAATGTTTTGAGCTGTTGAACTCTTCTGTCGCTGGAGACCCTTCAAGTGTGTGCTATGATGCCCAGCCAATATGGAGTGCCCAAGTCTGTGCCTATTATCAGTGCAAGGACACTTAATTTGTCAGCTGTCTAGACAGTCTCCTGTCTCTGATGGAACTGGGGCTCTCTGACATGTCTACGTTTATTGCAGCTGGTGGCCAGACTGGTGTGAATCCAGTCGTCCTTTTTCTGTATCATTTATTCATGCACATGTCTGAACTGGAGCATGTCAGTAACAAGGGGCATAGTCTCGTTTCTTATTCTTTCTTGGTGGAGATTTCCTGTTTACTGTGTGGGTCTGAAAAATGTGTCTATAAAGGAAAAGATAGCAGGATGTTCTGTTTTTCATAAAAGAATGAGCTAATGTCAGAAAGGTGGGGGTTTAAGATTTAGTGGGTGGAAGCAGGGAGAATGTTAAATGAGCTGTCAGGAAGGCTCTCCTCCGGCATACTTCTTCGGTTGTTTTCTACACTCCCTGTACATAAAAGGTTGGCTAACGTTTCCTTGTCAAAGCTGAGGGGCTTAAGCAAGCCAATCGGCTGTTTCTAAGTCTCCGTGTGCCCACGCTCCTGAAGAAAATGGATTTATTGCAAGCTCCAGCCTAAAACAAATCAACTAATTCATTGTTAGAAAAACCTCAGATTACTGATAAGTGTTCATTGAGTCATAGATGTCTTACCTTTAAGATGGGTTTTAATATTTCCTGGTACTTTGTAAAAGCCAGTTGTTTGATGGTAATCTCTACTGCATGCCTCATTTCACCTGAAATAATGAGAATAACATTGATACAGTTGATGTGTATTACTCCCTTAATCATGATGTTATCTTTCATATTGTGCTATATTGAGGTTGTCATTGCACAAGCTAGAATAGTGAAATAGTGCCGAATAACCACACCAGTAAGCATAAGAGCTTCAGTTTGTTGTTAATGCATCAATCACAGTTTTCCCAAGAAGCAGCTCTCTGAGCAAATAAAACGGCTTTTTTTAATTTCCGGACCAGGCAGCAGCTCACTCATTTTCTTCAGATATACTGTAGGTACCTCCTTATTAAAACATGCTTCAGTAACGTACAGCTGAAATGCACAATAATGAGATAAAAACTATGCAAGAAGCATGCAACATATTGGTCACCAGTATCTTTCTTGATGTGTCCCATAAAAAAGGTGTGGGGAACCATGGCCCCTCATCCTAAAGGTTTTCCATATTCCCATGTTTCAGCACAAGAGATTCAAATGATTGAAAAACTGTACAGATGCTGAAATCAAACATTTGATTTGAATCAGGTGTGCTGGACCAGAGTTGTAAGGAAACCTCCAGAGGACCAGGGTTCCCCACCCTGCAATAAAGGGTCTCAAAAAGTCTGGTTCACATTGTTTTTATTGGCTGTATGAGTAGATACGAGAGCAGGACCTCGCCACTAAATTACCCGAATAGATTAGATGCACAAAAAAGAGCTATATTATGGGTTCAGTGGGTTCAAAATGCAGAGAATTAAATTGTTTCACATTAGAAAACATGAAGTGCATTAAGCTACTCTGCCATTCAATTAGCATGTGAACGCAGAGTGCAGGAAGGGGAAAAGGGCCTAATTGAACTAAAGTAGTTAAGCCCAACTGTCAAGATAAACTGTGTGAGCAAAGGTCTTATGTATGGACAGAATATGTAGCTGTTTATAAGTGTCTTTATATTTTAATAAATAAACAACATTGCAATGCGATGCTTGGTAACTGTTAGCATTTGGTGCTAATTTTACTGTAAGCTAGCTAAGACTGGTTAGTTAAAACAATGTAGGCTTTTATCGTCACACCGTAATGTTTTAACCACTGCTTGTAATTTCAGCTGAGCCTATTGAAAATATAAAAATATAAATAAGCAAACCCCCCTTTAGACCAATGGTACCACCACTGCTACATTTTGAAGCTGCTCACATTTTATTTAACACAATGGAACACAAGTTTTTCTTGAACATTAAACACATTTTAAGTTATTTATTTTGATAAAATACAGAGTCTGTTTGCATAACCATGAAAATATCTAGAAATCTTTTAAATATTGAAAATTTTAATTCAAATGATTATTTGCCAGTTAGCTGTTAATATGAGTAGTCATTCATTTCTGAAAAGTGTGATGTTGAGTTTAATCCAATGATGGATTAAAAAACACGGGAGTTTGGTATTAACTCTGGTATGTCAGACCAAAGTGCCACGGGCGATCTTTTAATGGTAAATATATGCTGAGATCTCGCTGAGCATCAGCAAGTCGTGTGAAAAATGGGCCATTGTTGTCACCACAAAAGAAATCTCTCAGTTTATGAACTTTTTCAAAATGGTAGATTTTTTTCTAGTCTATTTATGAATCAGTGTATATAAAGATGGACAAACCAGCTGTAGGTTTCTGAAGAGCTGAATTAGCGAGCAGCCTTCTTGACTGCCATCTTGGCAGTATCGTGCATGCTGTCGATTCTAGAAAATACAAAAATAGACAAGGAGCCGAGTGGGGGGGCTGTGAATGTGGGGGAAAATGATTGACATCTATCAAACTATAAGTTAGCTGTAGCACAGTTGTCATGAAGACCTAAAATATTTTGATTCAGACTGTTGTATATTTTATATTATATTTTTATAGATATATTATCAAATTAATACTTTTATATTTTATTTTCTCATTTTACTTTTATGTTTGAGTCTGCTATGAAGCCGGCCTTTTTTACATAGGGGAACCTGACTCCCTTTTGAAGCCCCTAGTGAATAGAATAGAATAGAAGTACTTTATTCATCCCAAGTTGGAAAATTTAGGTGTTGCAGCAGTACAGTGGTGCTTCTAACAGTAGCAAAATAAAAACTAAAAATAAAAACAGTATAAAAAACATGTCAATATCTACAAACCTTATACAAGAAGGTATTTAGCTATACACACTAAGACGTGAGAATAGCCAGCAATAATATTGTCCAGTGCAGTGATTAGTAGAGACAGTTTGGAATGAGGGGGAACTGCAGTTTTAGCATTTTAGTGATAATTTCAACTCATTGACTACCAGCCAGTGTTGCTGCAGAGAGCCTTGTGATGGTGGTGTTTGCAGCTTTTTGGTTCATCTTTCAGACCCGCATAATGTTGTCCTGGAACTGCAGATGTGGAGGGTCTCTTACATTCTGGACGAGCACGTTGCAGCTTAATCGGCTTTCCATACACACAAACAGCAAAAGCCCAAAAGAGGTCTTTTGACATCTTTGCAGCCAGTGAATTAACTGATCTAATGTTACTATTCAATATCAACTTAAATATCTAAAATATAAAGACATGAACAGAGTTATCTGCTATTGAAGAAACATCGGTGCGGAAGCATTTTACCTCAGATTCTGGCCAAAAACTGCTATAAAACTATAGTAAATCAATATTTTATTTTAGCAGTTTTTTTATTATGAGTCACTTTAACAACTTGAGAATTTTTCTAAACTTTCAGACATTTAATATTTTTTTGGTGTTTAACCCTTTTAATGCCAGTTTAATTATTTGAATTACTAATTATATTAAAACATTGGACAATTTTTTTACATAATAAATATTGTAAACATGGGTTTTGGTGGTGATTTGTTTCTTGGCTGTGCCAATTTAATTACATTAATATATGAATATAATAGTCTCTGCAAAGTGGATGATTTTGCATTGATGCAGCAATAAAACATAATAGGTTCATTCATGTGTGAAGTGTGTATTCTTCCTACTCTACGTGTGTGTCGTGTGATCTAGCCTGCTGCAGCAAATCTGCAAAGAGATGGGTCATATTTATTGATCAGTAGAGTACCAGTCTGCAGTGATAATAAAAACAGATGCTGCATCAATTGTTCACATGACAATCTGAATCAAGTTGTGAGACGAATGAAGATGCACAGCACAAATATATTATCAAATACCACCTCTGAAGACATTTGGTACCAAAAAATGTCCTGTGGACTTCCAATAAAACTACATGTTTTTATCCTTGTGTCATTACAATTTCAAATCATTCATGCTTTATTGTTAGCCTGAAGTTGGAGGAAAAGTTTGAAATGTTCACTGAATTATACCAGTTCTAACTGGTTTCCCATTGTGGGCAGATCCTTTTGCAATATTGGACTCTTTATCATTTTACCAAAACAATGTCAGAAATTACTTCCAGCCACATTAAGCTGCAGTTTGAAGACCACATTTATTGAGAAGTATGCTGAGGACTTTGTGTTCATCAAATGATCAAATAAGTATATTTTAGGAGCAGCAAACAAATCATGACAGTAAAATGCTTCAACAAGACAAAGATATGTTTCCACAGAATTGCGATTTGGTTTCAGAAATCTTATCTGACACGACATCTAAACCACAATGTGTTCTAAACAAAATCCTTCCTTGTGCAAGTGCATGACAAAGTACCTCAGCGTGTGCAGAACAGAGCAGAAACCTTTGGTTTGGGTCTCACGTTACCGGTTTTTAATAGTATCTAAACCCTTCAGGTACTAGTCTGGCCCAGCAGCACATTCTGAAACTAATTAAATGAGTGTGCAGTGCTCCACCTTGAAAAGAAATGGTAAACCCTCAACTTGTAGAATTTTCCTTTTTATTGATATTAACTTGAGGGCTGAATTTGCCACTCATTCCCCGAAGAACATCTCTGGACTAAAGTCTGGTTATTTTTAGGTGAAGATAGATAACCATTTCATTTCTCGTCTAAGTGCATCTTTCAACCAAGCATCTCTGTTCCCTGATGGATTGAGGGAAATGGCTCTGCGACAGCTTTGATCTGCCATTGATCGGCTCAGCTGCTTGTTAATGGGCCAAACTGGACCTTGTTTACAGCTTTAGGGCAAGAATGGATGAATCTGTATTTTTATAATCGTGCCAGACATGTAATCTGCTGTGGGGATGTGAGGCTACTCAATCTACTCCTCCATTATTCAAGAACTTGCTGGTTGAGTTCTGCCAGCTTCCTTTAATTAGCAATTTATATTTGAATACACTTTTAGTGTTTTACTTAATCTAATTTTTTAAATGTCAAATTTTGATGTTATCAATCAGCTTTGACCACCTTAACGTTATGCCAAAACAGAGCATCAAAGAGCTACTGTAGCCCTGCAACAGAAATCAAATGCCTCCAATGCCTGGGCTGGTTGGTCAAGCCATCAAACCCAAAATGCTTCATCATTACTGTACGTAAAAGTACATACAGAGCTGCTATACAGCTGTGGGAGGGTGAGGTAAATCTTTTGCTGTATGTACTGCAGATGTCACTGTTACTTATTTCATTAATTAATCACAATAAATAAATCCTGTAAATCAAGACATAGAAAGTATACTAATATGAATGTTCACTAATTTGGTTAAATGACATTGTTTGTTGATTGTAGCATTGAAATGAAACTTTATTCCATTTGTAGCTTTGTAATCCCGTACATGAGTTGAGCAGCATCGCAGAACGTTACGTCATACTGATGGAAAAACCACAACGTTTTTCTGTTTAAACCAGTCTGGATGTGAGGGTGATGCCTTTCATTCCTCAGCCTTAGTGGAAGAAACCATATTTAATTCCAGAAATGAGCTCTTGTTTCTTTACTTCCATTGTTCCAGCTTTATTTTTGTATCTACAGCAGATATCCTGATAAAGGACAGCTGGAAGTCAAAGCTAGTGAGATGCTTTTCTGGGTGTATAAATTCTCTACTCAGGCTTTAATAACGTTTTCCAGTAAAAAAACGGGTCCGTGTAGAAGACCTGCAACCTTTTTATCCTTTTCCTTTCCCATGTATTATACAGCAGAGGGAATGTTGTTGCAATGAGACTTCTTGGTTACTTTGTTTTATTTTGTCATGTTGGCACAGAATAATCATGGTAATTGTAAAAATATGATTACAGTATATAAATCACATATCCAGCTCATCCTCTCCTTCAGATAAGACTTTTATATGTAACCTTAAACTGAGGCGCACGTTTGTGCTGCGGCACCTTTCAAAGTGCATTTGATCGAAGCAGAGTGATTGTGTTGTGCATATGCTGAGTGAGTGTCTTCACACAGGCCCATGCGGAAAGCAGTCTCATTTATAAACTGCCCAGAAGAAAGCATATCTGTCTGTAGAGACATAGAGAAACTTACCGATTCAGTTCCACCCGGCTGCGAGCCGGAGAAAAGATTTTGGAGGCAGCATTTGACAAAACGATTTTACAAAGAGCAGGAGTAGAATAATAAGAGTTAGAGTGTAACTTTACTTCCTGTCAGGACTGCTTCTTCTTATTCAGCTGCTGAGACATTTTTCTAAATTGCATCTTTGAAATGGATTGGGATCTTGCATAACACAAAGGGGAAAGACGGAAAATCCCATTTAAACATAATCCCAGTCACTCAAACAGAACAGCTCTGGGAATAAAATCCCTCGCTGTGGAAGGAGGCTGTCATTTACCCAGCGTGGGATGTGACACTGCTCTGAGTTCAGCAGGTTTCCATCAGTGTTTACCCTTTCCCAGCTCACCAGAAGAGCCCTCCTCGTGTGGCTGTAACCTTCACCTCATGAATGCAGTGTGTTCTGTTGAACAGATGAGTCATTCTCATGTTTACTGTCAGCACTGCTTTATTAATAATACAGCTCTCTTCAATTTTTAATAAAGTAGATGTGACTGTAATGAATATTCTCATTTAGATACTGGTGTTAGCAGCATGCAAACAGTCCTGCAGGGATGTGTGTGAATCTCTTCAGTTAAATGGAGGAGGGAGTGTTTTCTTTAACTCAGTGGGCAAAGAGATGAATCATGAGCAGATGACTTGCAGAGAAACAGGTGGTAGAGATGCTGTGGGATGGCAGCAAAGCAGGCCCAGTCCAGTTCCTCTAATGTCCACATTTTCAAAGCTTTTCCCAGAAATACTAGTTTTTAATGTCATTTCTCTCCCAAACCGTGTTATCTAGCTTTTCCTGTTTTAATATCAAATCAAATCAAACTTTTTTTGTAAAGTGCTTTTCATGCCACAGGCAACACAAAGTGCTGTACATGATAAAATCAATTAAATTAAAACACCCAAATAGACAACATAACAATGAACTCCCCTATTGCATTCACTGACACACGGACATACAGTATACACACACAAAGACAGGCCCATCACACACAACACACCCCACCCTCCCACCCCAACATGGCTCCTGAACTTTTGTCTCTTAAATAGTGACTAAAATCAGAAAAAAAACAAAAAAAAAACAAAACATCTGGCTCTGCACCAATGTTGATGTGAGAAAACAATATAAATCCATTCACACCAGGAGCCAGTACCCCCATGTCCTCAGAGGCCACCACCATAGCAACCACCCAGCACCCAGGTCAATGCAGGTAAGGCTGTCGGACCCCATGTCACCCAGACCTGGCTCCAACCCCAGACCAAGAAGGCAGCACCCCCAGTGTGGAGGATCCCCATGAGAACAGGGCAGCATGGTGGAGCAGTGGTTGGCGCTGTGGCCTCACAGCATGAAGGTTGCTGGTTCGAGCCTAGCCTGGGGAGGGTTGTCCAGTGGCCTTTCTGTGTGGAGTTTGCATGTTCTCCCCATGTATGTGTGAGTTCTCTCCGGGTTCTCCAGCTTCCTCCCACTCACAAGACATGCATGTTAGATTAATAGCTATGGTTAAAATGACTGCAAGTCGCTTTGAATAAAAGTATAGTATAGTATAGTATAGTATAGTATAGTATAGTATAGTATAGTATAGTATAGTAGAACACTGGAGTTTAAGATGATAAAATACCCTTAAGAAGCAATAAGAGCCAATTAAAACAAAATAATACAATATATATACAGAACTTCATAAAATATTATGTAAAGTAAATGAAAAAAAAAGTTAAATAAAATAAATAAAATATTGATTAAGAATTAATTCAGTTAAAAGCTAAGCTAACAAGGTGGGTCTTGAGTCTGCTTTTTAAAAACATCAACAGTCCTTACAGCCTTGAGGTTCACTGCAGGCTGTTTCACAGTTGATGGCCTTAATAACAGAAGGAGGCCTCACCGTATGTTTTAGTTCTGACCTCGGGAACATATAAAAGGCCAGTACCAGAGGACCTCAGTGTTCGCAAGGGCTCATAACTAAAAAGGAGAAGGTCCAAGACCATTAGGACATTTATAAACAACTAAAAGAACCTTAAAATGAATGCAATGGGGAGCCAATGCAGCAATTTTAAAACTGGCGTAATGTGTTCCTGTCCTCTGGTCCTCGTCAGAACTTCTGAGTTCTGAAGCCACTGTAAGCTTTTTAGGAAGACCAGAGAGCAGGGCATTACAATAATCTAATCTACTAGAGATAAAAGCATGCATCAGCACCTCCGTACTGGCAAGACAGAGAAATGGGCGGACTCTGGCAATGTTTTTTAAATGATAAAATCCTTTTTTTGCTCAGAGTAAAAAAACAAGACCAAGGTTTCTCACACAGATGGGTTTAAACTCTGCAGTTTGTGTGAAATGATACAAAATCTCTCTTGTCTTCAGGACCAATAATTAAAAGTGCTCCTGGTTGAGCTGTACTAAATTATTTGCCATCCATGTCTTTATATGCAAATTGCATTTGAAAAGGACATCAACTGGCTCTAAGTCATCAGGAGACACGGTGATGTAAAGCTGTGTATCATCAGCGTAGCTGTGGAAATCGATGCCCGTGACATTCCAAAGAGGCAACATATATAGATTAAAAAGTATTAGGCCTCAAACTGATCCTCCAGGAACCCCAAACTGAATTTTATGTGTTCTTGAGGAGCATGTATCCGTACTCACAAGAAATTATTGATCTGTGAGATATGAATAAAACCATTTAAGTATAGTACCCGAGAGGCCCACCAGACTTCTGAGTCTGTTTTAATAAAAGTCTGGTGTTCTACTGTATCGAATGCGGCACCAAGATAGAAGGGCAGACAATCTTTTGTCTAATTTAATCAAATATTTTAAGCTTTCAAACAGCTTTATAATTAACTTCTTTGAACTAAAATTAGGAAAAATGTATAGTTCTTTATGTATGGGTTACTATGCTTGTTCGGCCCAGTGGAGATCTAACACAGCTGCTGTACAGGACAGTGAGCAGTCCTGCACATTTTGGTCTTTTTTATATAACCAGTACAATCCATCAGTAATATGTCAAACTTTTTTGCTCCGTGCATGCGTTTGGCTAATCTGCTGATGGGGCGCGTACATGATCCTTTTATGTTGAGTGATAATCTAAATGGATTTTTATGACTGACTGATCATTGCGTTCTATAATGTAACGTCTCCAGTAGTGAGCAAGTTAATAACATCTTTTGTCTTCTTTTGGGTTAATTATTAACAAATAATTTATGTAAATCCTGCAACATTAAAGAAAAGCTTCACTTTTCCGCTTTCATAATTGTGTTTGTAGCTCTAAGAGCTGTGTTGATTTGGATTCATGCATGTACCTTTCCATCTCCTTCAACATAATCGGAGTAAAGGTTTAAATTTACACTCATATTTAGTCAGCTTTGTGTATTTCCTAAACCACATTCAGCCTATTTTATCTAGTCATTCTGTAATATTTGATAGACAGGACTGATAATACTGAGTGGGAGTAATGCAACATCTGAAAAAGCTGGAAACAAGTGTCCTGTTTTTTCCTCAGACAATGCTGTTTTAATTTCTTCACCCTCTAGCTGCCCTTTACCTAGTGAGAATCTAATTTAAACATAAACCCGTCATGTTGGTGTGTCTGCAGCCCTCTGGCCTGAAACTGCAGAGTTATGACTTCTGTCTTCTTTCCCAAGGTAATAACGAACACCATATATCTCTGAGCTGCTGTCGCACTCGGACCAATATGTTTGTGTTTGTTGTTTTCAGTGAAGTAAAATGCCTCATTAGGCTGCATAAGAGCTGAAATGGCTTTCAGAGCGTCTCATGTCTGCACAGGAGACACAGCCTTTTGTTGAGTCTGAAAGCATGCTCATCCATTATTCAGAGGTATTGGTAAATGGATGTGTACTGTTCAGAGTTCATATTGAATTTTTTTAACCAGTGCAGTCCATGTGACTTTTAATGTTCGAACAATCAATTCTGCACAGATTTTTGATACCATCATGCCAACTCTGCACATCTCATTATTTTGCTGCTATGACTGGTATGTATGAATACATGTATGTCAGCTCCTCTTGTTGCAGGAATGAAACATTTCAATGTTTAAATAAGTAAAAATGTAGTAAAAGGTCTTAATATGACATAAATGGTTACATCTGAATTCAGCCTTTGGTGTTTTTAGAAGTTCAACAGGCCAGTGAGCGTGTAGCTAACAGCTATGCTAACGGTTAACCATGACCGACGAAACGAAGCACGCTTAGTTACACATGGCAGAGAGAGCTAAACTGAAAATGGAGACTCGCTGAGGGGTGTTGGCACAGTAAACACCTTGAGTTAGTTAGATGGTATTTACTTTTATAATTGTGATGCCTTTTTTCAGTGCTTAAATTATCAACACTTTCAGGTAGTAGTCACTTGTTCTGATTAATAGCAATGTTACTGACCTGAAGCAATACTTCCAGTTTGATTTGACACGTTAATCCTTTATTTACCAAACTCTTTTTATATTAGTCTTCAGGGTCCACTTAGAGTTTAGATTGATATTAACTGATCTTTGCAGAGTCCGTCAGGTCTGAGGGGAAAGAGGTTGGCTTTTCCTTTTTACATTAGATTGGTACCAGGGGACTTTGTGCTTTAGTTTCTACGTCTCATTAGGACAGGATATATGGAGCAATGTCCAGCGTTGTATGTGTGATGAACTCTAAACAGCAGCAGCAGGGAGTGTCCTCATTTCAAGTGACTACATTTATTTTATTTGTTTAAACAAACTTTAAAGTGCAAGTTAACTTGCACTATATAAAATTGGACAACTCCCTGTCAATATTGATTATTAAGTTCACTGCAAGTGTTTTTGAGTCTACATCTGGGCAAAAGAAAACTGTCTAACATGGGTGTGAGGGGACATTGGACATCATCATTGTGGATGAAAAGAGGGTTGTGCAAAGTTTGGCTTAGACTCAAGGAAGTTCATTTGGTCTTTCTTCTGCAACAGCTGTTGCACAGACAGGTACATAGATACAGATATTCCCCTCTGCTCTGTATCTCCTCTTCCTCAGTGAACAAACAACTAAAACAACTTATCTTTCTGTCTTACCTACTTCTCATTGATAAATATACAAACCAGCTTCATCCTCCTGCTGTGTCAAGAATGGCATGTGCTGTCATGCTCCCACATGCCGCTCCTACATGCTGCTTCCACATGCTGCTCCTGGGTGCTGCTCCTGCATGCTGCTCCTGCATGCTGCTCCTGGGTGCTGCTCCTGGGTGCTGCTCCTGCATGCTGCTCCTGCATGCTGCTCCTGCATGCTACTCCCACATGCCGCTCCAGCATGCTGTCCCTACATGCTACTCCCACATGCCGCTTCTGCATGCTGCTTCCACATGCTACTCCCACATGCCGCTCCTGCATGCTGCTCCTGGGTGCTACTCCCGCATGCTGCTCCTGGGTGCTGCTCCTGCATGCTGTCCCTACATGCTACTCCCACATGCCGCTCCTGCATGCTGCTTCCACATGCTACTCCCACATGCCGCTCCCACGTGCTGCTCCTGCATGCCGCTCCCACGTGCTGCTCCTGCATGCCGCTCCCACGTGCTGCTCCTGCATGCCGCTCCCACGTGCTGCTCCT
>JBAMHV010000015.1:23870950-23886674 GCA_037177535.1 Pseudomugil gertrudae | reverse complement strand
TGTGATCCCCCTGTAGTTGGAACACACCCTCCGATCCCCCTTTTTGAAAAGGGGGACCACCACCCCAGTCTGCCAATACAGGAACACTGTCCCAGATGTCCCAGAGGCGTGTCAGCCAGGACAGCCCCACAGCATCCATGACCTTAAGAAACTCCAGGCAGATCTCGTCCACTCCCGGGGCCCTGCCACTAAGGAGCTCTTTAACCACCTCAGCAACTTCAACCCCGGAGATGAGCGAACCCACCTCAGAGTCTCCCAGCTCTGCTTCTTCATCGGAAAATGTGTTGGTAGTATTGAAGAGGTCTTCTAAGTATTCTCTGCAGCAACCCACAACGTCCCGGGTCGAGGTCAGCAGCCTCACATCCCCACTGTAGATAGTGTTGGTACTGGTTTCCCCTCCTCAGTCGCCGGATGGTGGACCAGAATCTCCTTGAAGCCATTCAAAAGTAATTCTCCATTGCCAGACCAAACTCCTCCCATGCCCGAGTTTTGACTTAGATGACCTGGAGCCAGTCAGCATAATTAATAATAAAAATGAATAATTAATAATGTTATTGTTTGTTTTTAGAATGATTTGAGTTTTGTTTTTACTTCTTAATATTCTTAACTCCAGTAAGTCCTCATGGGAACCCACCACACCAGGAACTTTGCCAACTTGGTTTGCAGGACTGCTGATGCAGCAATTGCCCTGTCTGGAGGTCTGGAGGGGGCTCCTGCACCACAGTCCTTTGCCTGTAGTTGAAACCCTGGCCCGCTGTGATCCGGTGGTACCTGCATGACCATGAGTGTGCTGGTTCCTGTTGAGGATGGATACCCAAAATATTATTTCCTTATGGCAGCATTAAGCCAGGCATTTTTTATCTTTCCTGTGGTTTGTTTTAATGGTATTTTTATAGTTGTGTGAAGAGATGGAATACAGGCTTTACAGTGTTTATTTGGTTAGAATGGGGGAGGGGAGGGTGTTGATGTGCTGGGAAGTTTTTTCCATTATATCCTATATGTTCCAGACATGCTGAGACACATCTTTATAAAATATGCTCATTATGATTATGAACTAAATGTGACACGATCACATTGTGCATCATTTCCAGACTGCATCTTAATGTTTCATCATTAATCTCTTAATGTGGACATTTGTCGTTGCCTGCAGCTGTCTTTCTCCATGGCCACTGGTGTTATTTCCAACCTGAATCCAACCAGATAAATTATAGGATTAAAATCACGTTGACATCAAAGTCATCTGCTCAGAGTGGTCATTCTAAGAAGCATGAAGGAACATGGTTTCTTCAACAAATGCCTGTCTGCAGAGGTCTTAAAGTAATGAGTTTAAACGAGATGGAGAGGTACCAGACAGCATGCTAAGCAGCAAAGATAGCATCTGTTTATTTAATAAAAACCTTATGTGCCGTTTAATGCTGCTCTGGCTTTTATTTATTATTTATTTTATATAATTATTGTAGCACCAAGGGAGAAATGTAATCAGCTGGTTATTTCATTTGTTTAAAACAGCTATTTAAAGCCCAGAAAAGGTGGGCTTTTCATTGCCCTCACACACACACAGAGATATGAGGTTAATGATTTTGTTAGGGTACTATAACCTCTGCTCTGTTGCCGTAGATCAGTCCTCCCCTCAACCCCGTGTCTTAATGTATTTTATTTTTCCTGCTTGTCCCAGTGACTGGGAGGGCTGTAAATGATTTTCCTTATTTCTCTGGCTCAACTCCAGAGACCTTTTAAAAATAAACTGAAATGCAACATGGCTCAGATCAGTGTGAGAGTTTATGCTGCTGCTCATCCGGACGGTAGATTTGCCCAATGAGAGTGGAAAACTGATGTGATTAAAGCCTGCGGGAAACACCTGTCCTAATGAAATATTCAAGTCATGGTCTCCTTTCATTGTGTGTTAAGCTGAATATCTGAGCAGATCCAGTTTGGTCGTTAGAAGGAAGAGCAGCAGTAATATTGAGGACCATCAGTGAGATGAAGCGAAGCGTGGTGGTATGAGGCGAGTGAGGAGAGCCACATTTGCTGCTTCTAAAGCAGCAGCCTCCCATCAAGCAGTCATCCAGCCGAGAGACACAGTGGCAGGCGTCCTGACTGCCTGGCAGCACATGCTAAAGGGCTCAGAGGCCTCCAGAGACATGGAGCTGTGGTGGAGCTGTCAGTCAGACATGGTCACCAGACTGTGATCGCATCTGTCTGATCTGCCCAAATTAACTGATGCTGCTTCTAGCAAGAGATAACTGGGTGTTTTAAATGTAAAATCATTGTAAAGGTGACATATTAGGCCTGAATGATGCATTATTTATACACTGCAATTTAATGTTGTAAATTCCAGTTTATGTAGATATAAATGCTTTTTTATGGGAGGTGAGATGAAGGATTGCCACATATAAACTGTTCCATATTACTATACAGTCATTTGGCAGACCCTTTTATCCAAAGCGACTTGCATATGATAAGAAGTCATTTTTAACCATATCTGTTAACCTAACATGCATGTTATGTGGGTGGGAGGAAGCCGGAGTACCCGGAGAGAACCCTCCCCAGCCTGGGCTTGAACCAGCAACCTTCTTGCTGTGAGGCCACTGCACCACCAATGCTGCCCTGTTCTCATAGGGATCCTCCACATTGGGGGTGCTGCCTTCTTGGTCTGGGGTTGGTGCCCGGTCTGGGTGACATGGGGTCCGACAACCTACAATTACAACACAAGGCTCTGCAAATAGAGGTAGCTTGTTCTATCTTTGATATCTTTCTGACCTGATAGATCTAGAATAGATCTAACTTTAGTCTATATTATGAGATGACTTAGTTTAGCTGGTCTGATTTACTCTACCAGCTTTTTAAAGATATCACCAGTCTATAATTTTCATAAACTGCAGCTTGTTATCTGATGGAGGGGGTGTTATCTAAGACTAAGCCATCTAATGCTGGCAGTAAGACTCAAACTAGCAGCCTTTGTGTTTTAAGATCCTGCTGTTAAATCCAGTGCTGGGAGTTAATGACACAAGCTTTGTCAGTTTAACTGTTTCTACAACATGCAGGACCTTGAAAATCCTGCTGGAAGCAGTAAAGTACAGAAAGAAGTGTTTTCCTGTCTTGTTCTTATAAAAGCAGCAACAACCTAAATGTTGTACCACATAGCCAAATGGGGAGTTTCTGAATATGATTTTTAATGCTATTATTATTATTATTATTATTATTATTATTATTAGTAGTAGTAGTAGTAGTAGTAGCAACAGCCATATTTAATAAATTTTTCCAGAAATGTGCTAATATTGAGCAGATAACTAGTCAAATTGTTGAGTGCAGCAAGTTAAAGTGAAGCTGGAAGGAGTTCACATCCTTCACATGACAGTAGAAAAGCCCACTGGGTGTTCTGTTTACTAGCTAGCACATCTATTTAATAGTGCACACAACAAGTCTTCTTTTGGTTAAATAAAAACAAGTGGTATTTCTTTTCCTTTTTTACATAGAAAAGAAATGCCTAATTTAGCATCCACTGCTTTAACCTTTGAAACACCAGATTCCCAGTGTCCCCAAACACTATCGCTTATAGTGTCAAATATTTTTCAAGAGTGGTCTGTAACTGTGAGGTAAAGTAATGAATATTTTACTCTATGGGTGATCTAAAGATGTTTTATAGGTATTTATATCTTGAGCGTATAGAATGTGTTGCAAATACTATATATATATATATATATATATATATATATGTGTGTGTGTGTGTGTGTGTATATGTATATATGTATATGTATAAGGCATCTGTGATGCCTTCTAGTCACCCAGAGGATATCCCTTTTTATGTGTGTGTATGTATATATATATATATATATATATATATATATTAATTGGAAGTATACTGTCATTAACCTTTAACCTCTCTGTGTTTTGGTTCCTGCAGCCTTAAAAGTGTCTTTGCTTGATTCATTTTTGGCTTGTGACATTTTATTTAGTTCATTGCAGGAATTCTTTAAGGTTTCATCCCAGTGGTGCCTGAACATACAGGAAGAGGATAAATGACATCCTATCTCCATGCCAGCCTCTTTGAGTCCAGTGTGGTTGTTGGCATTGCCAAGGAAACAAGTGCGTGATCAAGCTGCTGATGCTCAGCATTGCCAAAGTGGGCAGTCGGCACCCTGATGAACAGTCTAATGGAGGAACACAGCATATACAGCTACCTGCCTAAAGACAGATGGATATAAATACATGCTCTATCATTTAAGTTTGTTCTTTTTAAAAGAAAATTTTGAAGTTCTGAAAAGAAAATGCGTCATGTGTGGATATGTGTGCAGGTTTACTTTGTCAACCAGACCTGCCATCAATGTACTGGCTCCATCTGGCCAGTTCTGACTTTCACAGTATGAATCAGATGGGCTTTGAACACGAAGCAGGAGACTGCTGTGATGAGTAACTTCCTACATCCCCATCCTCACATTTATCCTCCATCCTCACACCCAGGCAGAAAACATTATTAGGGTACACAACATGAAAAAGTTTCACAGTAAGAGTTTCAAACACTATTAATTCAGAAGGATCACTGTGGGTGCAACACCATGAAAACTAAGAAAAGCTCCTTTGTCAGGGACAGTGGGTTATAAATGGATATCTAAAACACTGAAAACTCCACAGAGCTAAATTAATCTGTCAAACTGACACAAAATGAAAGAATATAGTACCACGACAGACCTGCCAAAACGTTGTCGGGCAAGAAACCAACTGTACACCTTAAGGTGCAAAAGAGCTTCACAACAGACTGCTGGATCTGTCACTAAGATCATTATGAGCTGGACATGCCTGGCTTTTAAAGGTAGTCAGGAAATAAAAGTTACTGTCATAAAAACAGTGTGTTTTAGTCCATGTTTGTGTTGCAGATTCAAAACATGGAAAACTAAAAAGAATTTTGTTCATCAAGAAAACACAATCTTAGCACCTCCCATCAGGGCTGTTTTTATCTATGTGGGCCCTTGTTTCACAAACTTCAATGCAGTAATTCCTAATCCTTTCTATGAACACGTTTTAGGGTTAACATGGGACGTTGTAATGACTCAGACATTCTGCTTCATGATAAAAAAAAACTTTGCTCAAAACACAATCAGACATTTGTTTTCTTCCCTTTAAAAGATACCAGGGAAGCATAACGGTGTTTCCAGTGTGCTCCTACCATTTATATAGGAAGGATGCTCGTCTTCCTCTACCAGGAAGTGAAACACTGGCTTTTAATAGAGAAGCAGCCAAAGTATTTATCCTGCTGCCGTGTTAAATTGAGAAGGTAGTACACATCAAGGCGTGTGCACAGCTGAACAAGCTGAATTAGCTCCTGTCATTCATTTATAAATCCACTATTATTTATAGGTTAACGTAAGCAAGTTATCTGAAATCTGAATTTTAGGAATATTTGTGATGACAAAATAAAACAGGACATTAAAGACTTCTTCATCACATTTCAGTCAGTTATGGAAAGTTTAGAATTGCATTGTTACGTCACAGCAAACTGGCATGTGGTGTTTAATGGACCAAATAAAGGCCTAAAAAGTGCCTTTTTTCATAGATCAGGCCATAAATCAATAAAAATCTTAAATTAATCTACTCAATCAAGTGATCTGATAGGAACGATGATACAAGGAAGTTACAGAATTATTGCTGCCAGTTGGTGTCAACAATGTGCTGAAGCAGCTACAGATCTGCAGTTTAACACTGATTTTTTTTAATGTTGACGTGTCCATGCCATTGTAACGGATGCTATTACTGCAGGCAACAAAGCAGAAAGCTGTGGGATAGGGTATGGAGGAACAAACTGCCTCATGACACAAAAAGGTCATTATTAGCCTGTTATTGATATAAATATGTGATAGAGATAGAATATGAGTAATGATGTTGAGCAATGTAAATAATTTAAAATGCACAACATGCAGGATTGTGTGTTGGTAATAAAGTTATTATTAAATGTAATAATGTTTTGATCATGACAGAATCTTGTTTTAAGATCTGGTGTGTGATGCTGATTCATGGATATGTTTTCTTTCCAGGCCACAATTGGAATAGACTTTCTGTCAAAAACCATGTACTTGGAGGATCGAACGGTAAGGACCTAAAGTTTCATCTGGATCATATCCTGGCAGAGAAATGAAATGTTTTTATGCCAGCAGCACAGCAGCTTTATGTGTTTATCTGTACTTTCTGGTTCAGCGCTGTTGTCTCTTGCACTGCAGAGTTTTCATTTTGGTTCATTAACTAACGGTGAAATAGCAACCTTGGCCAGTACGGGTTGTCTCATTTAAATAATGAGAACTGTGAGAATAGTCTGTGTTTGTCTGAAGGGAGCCGATAGTTTCCAGGCTCTCTGACCGTCTGAATCATCTTCCCTTCCTCAGCTTTCTCTCTCTGAACCCCAGGTGAGGTTGCAGCTCTGGGACACAGCGGGACAAGAGCGCTTCAGGAGCCTCATCCCCAGTTATATACGCGACTCCACTGTGGCAGTGGTGGTCTACGACATCACAAGTCAGTTCCCTTAGTGATTTTTTTATATTTTATTTAAACCTCTTTAAAAATGTGTCTATAATAACGATCAAATGTATAACTGTGGCCAGAGAGTTAATAATCGACTCCTCCTGAATCTAGTTGATCCCTTTTACATGCATATTATACAAATCTTAATGTAAATCTTAGTTACCCGATTATTCAGTTGTTCACGTAGACAGCCGATTTGATGTGTTTTTACAAATTGCTACTTACATATTCTGAAAATGTTGATAATTATTTTAAGAAGTGGTTGTAGATATCTAAAATCAGATTATTTCAATAATCTGGGAAGTCTCCTGGTGAGATGGTATCACAGAGCTGAGCGTCATCAGCGTAACTATGATCCGATGTTTTGTTTGCTTCTATGATTCGCCTCAGTGGAAGATGCAGAACGATAAGGACTCCAAAGTAGAGCCTTGGGTAACTCCATACATCATATTTGTTTCAGTGGATCTTTATTTACCAGTTGATCCCACATTTCTCTACTAAGCAGTTTCCCTTAATAAAAATGAAACAGTGTACTTAATGAATACTCAATCTTATTGATTTAGTCATTTAAAACTTTGTTCTGTATATGTCCTTGCAGCATTAAGAAAAATAGGAAGGTCTAAACAACGGCTTTATTTCAAGACTTAGCTGGGAGTATATAATCCAGACCAGTTCTAAAAGAGAAATGAAGGAATAAAAAGATACATTTTCCCTGATTGCTATTTGTGAAAATGAAGAATAGTAATGCATTTGGCCACAAGCGGTTATTAAAGTGTCAAACTGAAATTACACTCTCTTCCACTCTGGTGGTCTTATTGTCCGTCTTACCTGGAACTTGATTACTTTATTTTCTGTGAGGTTTTGACACCTCATTTCCCCCCCACTGCTCCTCGGACGCGTGATGTGAATGCTGCTGCAATGATTTAACATTTCCTTATGAGCTCTGAACTCCTGCTGTTTGTTGTCAAATGCAAAGGACTATACACATTTAAATGACTTGTTTCTCTCTTTTCATTTGAATTGTCAGGTGCATAGAAAACCCTTTTAACTTGCTCAGCATGATGATTGGGGCCTCATTTATAAAGCTTGCTTACGCAGAAAACACTGTATTGATTAGTACTTTATTAATCAAAGTTTGGGATTTATAAAAAGAAACTTGACGGGGAAAAGTGCGTATGACTACGACAACTTTGGACCTTGTGTAGTAACATTGTGGAGGGAAAACTGGCAGCACAGAAGATAATACATTTAAGCCACATTAAACCATGTTTTTATCATTCACATCAGACTTTGTATCATTGTAATCAAATACAAAGAAACATTGATTATTGTAGACATGCTTAAAAACTGAGGTATTTATTTCATAAATACTTATTTAAGCATCATAGCTCAGTATGTTCATACTAATTATAATGTTGCTATGGTGATTATTGGTACATTAACTGTGATTATCGTGTAAGGCATATAAATATAGCAGTAACACGCGTAATGCTTCACAGAGGATGAGTTATGTGCTACTTGCAGACTGACAGCAGGATCAGGATGGGAGATTGTTTAAGGATCACAAAGATCTCCTGGTCCATGATGATGACATAAGCAGATTTATGTTCCTACGAGCTGTGCTCTCACATCTATGTACTGAACTGGGTCCAGTGTTGGATCCACCGACCCACCAGAACCTTGTGGTCCCAGTGAGAACCAGTTTGTCTGTGAACCACAAAAACATGCATTCAGCTATTCTACAAGTTATTTGTGACTCTGATATGGTTCAATGTGCCCGGTATCCTGGGTCCATTCACTCATCCTCATCCTCTCACAATGTGGCAAGGTCAACATGCAGCACAGGCAGGAATTTAAATATCACATTGATTTATTTGTTTCTGGTAATAGGATTATCTACAATGTTTAGTATTTAATTTACATTACTGCTGGCTGGTATGAACCCAGTGATATATCATGTTTGGTTTTTTATTTGTTCTGATTTCATTCTTTTTGGCAGAGTTACTGTATTAGATTAGGCAGAAACACCCAGAGAGTGCAGACCACCAAACCGTTCATAATCCATCCTGCCTTTATTCTGGACTAAGACTGCCTTCACCCTGCACTTCCCAAATGAATTGGACCTTTACAAAATGTGTTTCATTCTCCTCCAGAGGCAAGAAAATCTGGTTTCTATCTGAACATCGTCTTCCCCATGAGCTATTTCCCCATCCAGAGCCATCTAATACTCCACGTGTGTATGTTTTGGTTGTGTTTACCTTTTATTTGGATTTTTTTTATCCATCACAAGTTATTTGGTCCAAATCCAACCCTTTAAACCCTTTAAAACACATTTGTCATTTTGTTTAACCTTACATCCAACAGCTTTACTTTGTGAACTGTTCAGCATCTTTAATAAACGCAGCGGCTCTAGTGCAGGTTTACTGGTGCGTTTCCTGCAGGTGCACATTTTCCAGCTGCACCACGTTCCCGTCATTATGTAGGCTGTTTAAACCAGTGTGAAAAAAAGATAAAACACCATTTCCTGTTTGAACATTAATAAAACTTACTCATGTGAGAAGATGAAAGATTAGCAACTTCTAACCTCACACGTCGATCTATTTGTCCCTTTATGTCAGTTGCTTTCAGGGGGCTGGAGCTGCCATCATGTAGGAGGTGGCATCATTGGACCATCACAGGGAAACAACACTGACAAATGACACAAGCATTCACACTCTGTCTTAGTCCTGGAATCAGTTAATAAATGATCAACCAGGCGTGCTTGATCAGGACTACTGTTGGTGTATTAGTACTTCACTTTAAATAAACACGTATTTCACTCTGCTTTAATTTTCTTCCAGATGTCAATTCATTTCAGCAGACATCAAAATGGATCGATGATGTAAGGACAGAGAGAGGAAGTGATGTCATCATTATGCTCGTTGGCAATAAGACTGACTTGGCAGACAAGAGGTTTGCACTCTACTTCCTAACATCAGCATCTCTATTTATGTCTTAACATCATGGTAACAGTGATGTACAGAGAGGCAGCCTGTGTTTTTTGTAGGCACAAAAGAACAAAGCACAACAAACATACCAGACTGAACAGATGCTCTGATCCGGAGTCTAAGAATAAATCTGGATACTAATGAGATCACTTCAAGATTAATATGAATCTGTATTGATTTATTACAAATGGCCTCTCAGTATTACAAGAAGACAGGTGTGAAAAATGGCTACATTCTCCATTATCATATAGTTAGCTTAGTGGAACACGTGGATGATGGTTGGACCTGCACCTCCTATCAGACCATTTGCTTTGAGATTAATAAGTGCTTTTTTCTTTGTGGAGAGCTGTGGACACAAAGGAAATTTGTATAATACATACTGTATATGTTGGTATATATGTTGTATAGCTGTAAGAAAAAGGTTGGAGAATGCTAACGAGATGTTTAATGAAGCCGAGATTGAAAACAAATGTATTTGCAAAGGGAGGGCTTAGAATAGCAGTGTAGACACGGACATGAAGCGGAAATAAACATTAGTGGAAGAGCTGGAGAAAGTATCAGGTGAACTGAACCATAAAATGACTTGTGTTGTGGTGGTAAATTGTACCACTGGTGCATGAGTACAAAATATAACCTAGAGAAACTATCCATGGTGTTGAAATACATGTGCAAGACAGACTGGACCAGAGGATGTTAGATGTTAATTAATATAGATTATAATCACCTCTGTTACAGTATCACAATTTTACCTATGTTTCTGTTACTGTGCAGGTACTCCTGAAGTTATTACTTGGTACAGTCATTTACACTCGTCCACTTTATCAGGACCACTCTTCTAACCAGCTAATCACTGACTCAGTGACTCAGCACATCTAGTCATGTAGACATGATGAAGATGACTTACTGAAGGAAGAATGAGGAAGAAAGAAGATTTAAGTGACTTCAAACAAAGCATTGCTGTTGATTTGTGTATTTACTGGGATTTTACTCACAACCATCTCCAGTGTTTACATGTTCTGAACGAGAGAAAATATCCAGTGAGCAGCAGTTTGTCCAGAGTGTCAGAGGAGAAGAACAGGAAACTGAGGCTACAATTCACACACACTCACCAACACTGGACAATAGAAGATGGAGACATGTTGCTGGTCTGATGAGTCTCCATTTCAGCTCCACATTCACATGGTAGCATCAGAATCTGCTGGAAACATCATGAGAACATGGATCCATCCTGAACGAGAGATTCTCATCATAGATCTGCAGCAACTTTCTGATGCTTCATGTCATTATGCAGAAAAATCTCTGAGCAATGTTTCCAAAACCTTGCAGAATCTACGACGCCAAGAATAAGGCAGGAAAAAGAGGCGCATCTTAGTACTGACATGTGATAAAGTGGGCAGCAGGTGTATTTCAGTTTTCACTTTCTCAAAATACATCCATGCACACATTTCTGTATTTTCACATTAACATTATATATTATCCATATATATTAACATTATATGGATGCTTTTCCACTGTCTTGTGAAATGTTTTCCACACTGAACGTAAGGATAATTCATCCCTGTGTTTTAGTTTCATCTTTACCCCAGAATTAATTTCCCATGTGGTGAGAACAACTCTCAGCACAGAAAGAAGTTCCTGTGGCGTTTTACTGAGCATGAGTATGCCAGTAACTGAAGGGAAGGCAGGGATAATGCTGCTCACGGCAGTTTCTAGGAAGTAGCTCACTAAACCTGTCAATACAGGCCACAAGTGAAAAACCTGAGATTCAGACAAGACTGAGGTTAAATGTGTGCGTTAGACTGCACATGTACATGCAAACGTTCCATGTAAACGTCTCATGCAAACGTTACATGCACACGTACATGCAAACGTCCCATGCAGAGTAAATTATCTAAATGAATTTTATAGGTGAGCCATGACATGAAAAATCTGCTGTAAAATGTTCTCTTTTAAAGAATTGCTTCCAGCAGAAAAAGTGTTTTTCATTTTATTCATGCTTAATTTAACTCTATTCATCTCAGTTTGGTGTTAATGTGGCCTGAGAGTTTACGCCACAGTAAATTATCCACACTGAAGAAGTAAAGCTATTTATTGCATAAACATCACAGCATCAATTGTTAACCTCTTCTACAGGAGGCAGCATGACATGTGCAGTACAGAAAATGTTTGCACATATCCATGGAGAGGAAGGAAGTTTTATAGTGAAGCGATCACTCTTGGGCTTCACTTCCTTTTGGTTCCTCGTGGTGTTTCTACGGTGAATGCAGCTCGCTGCAGCATGGTGGAGTAGCGGTTAGACACCATAGCAAGAAGGTTGCTGGTTCCAGCCTCGGTTGGGGGAGGTTTGAACAGTGGTACAGTGGTATGTTGACGCTGCAGGGATGCAGCATCTTCTCAGCTTTCACTTTGTTGTAATTTGATTATAAACCCCTCTAAGGGAGCTGAGCTCTCTGTTGACTTCTATTATTTACTGGTGTGTGGTGGAGCTTTTCACAATTCCCAGTGCATCTGGGAGTATCCAGCGTTTAGGTGCTCTGCATTTCAAGAAGCTCAGCATGAGGGATTTCTGGTGTGCATCATAAAGCAGACAGCATCAGCCAAGTGGGGCATGGTGTGCTGCACACTGACAGGAAGCAGCTCAGGCATCTTTTCACTGCTGAACACAGGCTAACTCTGTGTTTTGTTTTCTTCTTTCATTCAAAACTGTGACTAAAAGGCTGGTGTGAAGTTCTCTTCAAGGTTAATGGTTTCATTTCATGCCTGGGTCTAAGGTAATTGAGATTGTAAAATGGCTTTTTACAATATTCAATTCTATTATCAGGGTTTTTTTATACAGAGCCAGGTCCAGCATAGCCTGCTGAGGTTTATTAAACCATAACTGATTATGATTTTTTTATTTGTGTATTTAGAAAGCAATGTAAACAGCATGAACATAAACAAGCAGACATGATTTTGTTAGGCTCAAAGGTTATGTGTCTGAGAGGAAGGTTAGCAGCTATGCAGCTCCACACAGCACTGTACTCTCACCACTTCTCCTCACTCTGCACACATCAAAGCTCAATGCAAAACACAAACATGCACATGCTTGGACAGTTTTGTCCATGTCCTCCTTTGGTAACGTATGTATTTTGGTCCATCGTGGTGCGCTGCAGGGTACAGATGCTAAACTTCCATAGCTATAGCTCTACTATGTGCAATACAAAATTACTTATTGAAAGTTGATGAACTGATAGAAATGAAAATTTTATTGAGTAATTTGTGTGATTATAAATCTGACATTTAAACACAAGGTGAACCAAGATGCTGTATCAGACGTCTCATGGAGCCATGCTCCTGTGGGGGGAGCATGGGGGGGTCAGGGACGTCTTTCTCAGGAGGGAGATGGATAGCATGCCTCAGTGCAGGCTTCACAGCACAACCCACACACTTTCAATATCTTGCAAACATTAACTGGTAAATAATAATAACCCATTCCCCCTCCCCCTCCAGTTGGTTGAGCATGTAGGGATGTGAATGGTACAAGTAGCAAGGAGGTTAGGACCAGCACCTGAACCCACTAACCCGTAAAACGTATAGCAGAAGAGCATCAGTATATCAGGCCAGAATAGTTAGAATTCCCTTAATATGTTTTCAATGATTTACCAAGAAGCAGCATCACGTTTGGCTCCTCTGTTCTGTTCCAACATGCTTCACACCTGAATGGAGTCATGCTGAGTGAAACCATTCAACCACTAAAGACCTGACAAATTGTTACAGGTTAAACATGTACCAGTAGATGTTAGCCTTATATGACTCGCATATTAATAAAATGTAACAGTAATGAAAAACTGCTTTGCTGCAAACTGTATTTTTATGTGAGTCTGGTCTTCCAAACTGGAGGAACTCTGATGGATCAGTTAGCCAAATAAAAATGCCAGGACGGCAGAACCTTTTGTGCTTAGCGCTGCCTGCGAAAGACGTCCGATAGACGGAATAATTTCACAGAATTATGTTGTTAGGAGAGAAGAATAGACCGTTCAATAACTGTTGGTATTAAAAACATACCTGTTGATGAATCAGAGCCAGAAACCCAGTGGTTAACAACACCTGTAACTGAACAGGGATGCTGTGGTTCTGGTAGGTAGGTCTCTCTAAGAGAGTCATTGTGGTATTTATATCTGCAGAGATCAGACTGTTTTCAGTGCTCATCGGGGTCCGTTTACATTACCTGAACATGTGCTTCAGATTTAACGTGTTCAGTTTTCAGCTTTATGTGACTGATATTCTGAAACTCTATCACACATTGGATTTACTAAATCTCATTTTATTCTTGGTGACTATAAACACGAGATGCTGAGGATAATTTAATCCCATTGATTCTTCAAGTCTGACTGCATCACCAACAATAGATACCACTTGTCATTCATACTGTACCTATCGGGTTAAGATTTTTAGATGTGTCAAGCTGAATGAGCTGAAGGAAAAAAAACAAAAGTAATGATGAAGTATTCAAAGCCAATTTGATCAAATAAAATGTTAATTACTGGTGGTATAAGTGAGACTGAGTCCATATATTTTCTATATATTGTGAATAATGGGTTCATTGTGAAGCGCTACATAAATCTAAGCAATTATTGTTATATTAATTATAATTTAGTTGCCTTAATGAGCCTTATAGTGTCCTTCAATCCTGTAATTTCCTCTGGGCTTCCTGCCTGCTAATGAATGAGCCATGGTGTTTAAGTTGGGATTCAGACATGCATCCAGAAATGGCCTGATTTTCTGCTGTGTCTCAGTCAGTTGCTCTCCTCTAGAGCAGAATGTCCTGTTTGCATTGCACACACTAGTTTTTTCCCGTCTTAGAAGCGGGAATTTGTGGTGATGTCACTGCGTGCGAGGTCACTGTTGGGTTTTTTAAGGGGAAGAGGAGGAAGAGAAACGATATCTTTGAGTCTATAGCAGGGCTATCTGTGTTCAGAAGAGACAGACTGGTTTCAGACTGGACCAGTTGCAGGTTGCTTAAAGTAGGCGCCTGAACAAACTTCTGGCTCTGTGGAGCTGCTGCACTGATCTCTTTGTTCATAAACGCCGTTTGTGTCACAGTGAGAGCCAAGCAATCATTGCCAGCTTAATTAAAATGTGATTCATATTGGCTGTTATTAATTTCTCACTGGATGGTGTATGTCATCATTCTGGCCTGTTAAACCTCCTGTATGTTGTGTATATCATCTATCCAGCCTAGTTGTAGAGTAACATGAAAAAATAAGCTGTTTTTGACTGTGGCCAGATCCTGGATGTATTATTCTTGATGAAAATAACTCTCTTCACAGACAAATCACAATTGAGGAAGGTGAACAGAGGGCTAAAGAACTGAGTGTCATGTTCATAGAGACCAGCGCCAAGACAGGGTACAACGTCAAACAGGTGAGGTGCACTTAAGGAAATGTAAAACACATTATGGCTAATGGAAGAGTGCTTATTTAGCTCATTAGTAGGAGCTAATGTTGATGTTATCATTATTACAGCAGCAGGATAAAGGGCTCTGTGGAGTTCTTTGTTTGCATTCACAGGACAGGCCCTGCATACATACATTCTGGAGATCTAATTAGCCTTTCATAGCCAGACTCCACAGTGATCTCCAGTGCACTGTCAGCAATGAGAATGGTCTGACTGGGCAAACTTAACCTTCTGCCATGGAGGAAAACCACAGATTTATTTGCACACATTACAGTTGTCCTGAAATAACTCTGCTCCTGAACGAAAGGGTGACAGATCTTTAGCTTGCATGTAGACTAGGCTTAAATAAACATAGGGAAAATTCACTACTTTGTTTTTTCAGTGTGATTTGCATTCATGCTTGCTAGCTGGCAGCCTTTACATGTGCTCCCTGAATAGGAGGAGATATCAAGTTTGCTCAAGATTTGACCTGGTTGATTCAGTGGATGATGATTAAGAAGAACTGGGCAAAAACATCCAATTTTTATCATCTGAAAATTTTATTTGACAGAGTAAAAATATATATATTTTCCCCATATATTTACTATTTATTACCATGTTCATTCTGAACTTATGAGTTACACATCTTTTGGATATTTGCATTTTCTCCATGAAAAGATGTTTGTGTCGTTCTTCAGGACGTCCTACAATTTATTATTGTGTCAATCATTACATACTCTACATATCTGACATTTTAACCATCCATCAGCCCAGTAGAGCCCTCCGATCTTCCAGTCAGATGGTTTTAGATG
>JBAMHV010000015.1:23860254-23870850 GCA_037177535.1 Pseudomugil gertrudae | reverse complement strand
TGAGCACAGTGCAGCATCTTCTGATGGATGCTTCCAGCAGGATGATGCACCATGTCACAAAGCTCACATCATCTCCATCTGCTTTCTTCATCATGATGATGACTCACTGCACACCACGGCCTCCACAGTCACATCTACATCCTACAGAGCAGCTTTGGGACGTGGTGGAACCAGAGGTTCTCATCATGGATGTGCAGAAACTGTGTGATGCTTCATGTTGATATGTAACAAAGTCTCTGAGGAATGTTTTTGACACCTTGTTGAATCGATGACACAAGATTTAAAAACCAGAACTGGCACCAGGTCTGAAGGAAAAAGGTCAAACCCGATACTAGCAAGCTGGACATGATACAGCAGATGATGAGTGTGGATCCTGTTTGATGCATGTGGAAAATACACATGCATAAAAAAACATTAATTTAGTTCTGCTCGTGTTGCTCTTTGTGTTCAATATGAAATGCATTAGAAAGAATTTTACATCTTATGCACTTACATCATGTCATTCTGAAGCTTCTGTTTGCTGTTTTTACACAACAGGAATATTTTAGTTACAGCTTAGGAATGTAGGAATGCTTAGTAGGAATGCATCTTCAGTTTGTTTCTGATACCTGACTCATGGCTGCCACCTGACCACCAGCAATATCGCTACTACTTAAAAAGACAAAAGGTTAAAAGCACATTACCAGCTGTGTTTATACACTCACATGAGTCATTTCATTTTCTGTTTGCTGGTCTGTCTGGAAACTGTCGGATTCTCCAGAAACAATCCAACTTCCAGGAAGAAATGAACAAATAAAAATCCCTTTGAACGTGTTATTTAAATAGAGAACTACATGCAGGAAGATGAGTGCATGTCTTTACTGCTGGTTACTCCCCATGCTATCATATTAGTTCCAAGGTTATTTATGCAAGCAGCGCATCACTGGCTCTTCCTCATAAAGCTTTTCCAGGGTTTTTCTTAATCAGTTAGTTAATTTCCTGATTACATGGGACTGGATGTCTGTAGCAATGTGGAAATACGCACAAATAAGAGAATCTCACCAGTGTTTCAGTCGGGTAGGCAGGATTTTAAAATACGTTTGCAAGAGAGGAGTGGCTGCATAACCTGTGTGTTTTCAGAATAATGGCATGTTACGGCCCGATGGGGCTTATTCGGTTTGAGATGTTTGCAGCTGACACCAGCTTTCACATTCCAGATGGGAGCTGGTTCACCTGGGAACACTGGTGTATGCGCTGTATTCAAACTCTGTCCTTTAGATGGCCTCATGAAACTGTGACATGCGATCATTAAACCTGATAAAGCACACACACACACACACACACACACACACACTGGAAAACTCCTGCATACGATGGCCATTTGAGAACTATACTAGCACTGCTTCCAGTCTTATTTGCATACAATATGTAGGCCAGCCTCCTCCTTGCAAAATGCATAAAGTTCACCAGAAATATGAATAATAAATATGTTGCTGCATATTTCTAAGCAGAGAACTACAGAGCCATTTACACACTCTGTCATGCTCTACCTGTTTCTGTCTGAGAGCTAGGATGTGGGATTTAAAACATTACCCTTGAGTACCCAAAGGGAATTAGCATCTTATCTGCATCTTTAGACTTAGAGCTACAGCTTATTAACATATTAAAGTATAGCAGCTGTAACTAACACCATGGTGAAATGATGTTTATTACCCCGCTAACACTGAAGGAGAGCTCTCCTGTTGGCAGGGGGTCATATAAATGTTGTCAGGAAATATTTTAGACCATTTGATAGCCAGTTTCCACAAATATACTAAAATTAACATTCAAACAGGAACAATTACTCATACAAGTATTTATTCATTTAGAAAGGGAAAGGTGCCATCTAGTGGAGGGAAGTTGGTACTACATGTTGAAACAAAAGTCTCCATCAGCTTATCGATTTATTCCGCTACATGAAACAAAAAATGTGCCTTCTATCATCATCATCATCATCATCATGTGTAACCTCCTTAACATTTTCCTGCAGTGATCGACATCAAGTTGGACAAACCACAGGAGCCCCAGACTACTGAAGGCGGCTGCTCCTGTTAATGCTCGCCCTCTGTCCTGCACACATCGTTTTCACCACATGCTTGTTAAGTTGCTTCCCATTGGTTAACCTGTCGCTGGTTTTGCACATTGAGATTCTCCACAGGTCACTGGTTGGAACTAGCAATATGGCACTATGACAACATGGGTCCTTTTTGAGAGAACAAAAATAAGGCATAAATGGTGAAAACAAACCCGAGTTGCATCTTTATGTTAAAATAAGTGTCAGTATTTTGTTTTGTATATTTCTGTATATAGAGAGAGCTGGAAAAGAGGAGACGGGTCATGTTTTTATGGATGGTGCCGTGGACAGAGAAAAAAATCAATCTCCATTCAAACACAACAAGCTCCAACTGAATTCCTCCCTGACCAACGTTAACAACCACATTTTAGCATCTCAGTAGTACCAGAACATCCCATCATACCACTCCAGCTGGCTTTCATACGTTATGCTTCAGGACCAACTGTAACATCTAGAGTATCTAATGCATGGTAATAGTAAAGCACAGGTACCTTTACCTGTGTACACATGTCTGAAAACAGCACTGATAACCTTACACCAGTAACTCGATACACTTTTTCTGTTTAAGAACTGGGTTGACTTCAGTATATATTTTATTGTGTGTATGTGTGTGCTTTCTGTGTTAAGATGTTACACTGAGGGCCACATGTTGTTGGCACATTTCAGCTCCTTTCATGGCACACTTTTAGTTGAGAGTGTGCCCTAGACTCCCTCCACATCTGCACAGACCTGTAAGGCCTCGCTTTGGACAACAGAAAAGTCTGGAGTGGTGACCTGGAGTCAAACACGCCTGAAACTTTGTGAAGAAGACTCCGTTTGCACATGTAGACCTTTCAGGTGAATATAAAGTTAGAGAAGCATCATTGTAAATGTACAGTCACTTAGTCAAAGACACGTCTGATTGGTGTAAATGTGTTTCCATGGAGACCATGTTTTCTGTGCTGCTTCTGGTTAAACTGACGTTGACATTATTGGATGTGGCTGTGTGTAAATTCAGCCTTTCTTCGTTTCCTCCTCACGGCGGGGAGGTTGGTCAGCACTACTTTATATTCGTCTGTGATGTGAAATCTCTCCTGCACTTTTTAAAAACACGTTTTGGATTTAGAGCAAGTCTGAAGAACCTGATTTAGACGTGTGTGTGTGTGTATAAATAAACAAAAAAAACAAGAATTCAGACCCAGTACGGTGTGTTGGAGTCAAACCTGCAGGAATAGTTTGCACATTACCAACATAATGAGCCAAATGTTAATAAGAGAAGGAGCTGCGTCAGATCTCACAGGAACATGTTTGTTGTGGCTCTGAAAATGACGACTTCCATTCCCACAGTGTGGAATATTCTTCCTGCTGACCACAAGCTTGGAAAGGAACAACTTTTCCCAAGACAAGTTCATGGCTTTTGTTTAAAGGAAGACAAATGACTGATTATGTTCATACTGTTAAAGATGACGTCCATCCTCATTCCTAAAGGTCCGTTCTTACATTCCTTGTAAATAGACCGAGTGTGTGTGTGTGTGTCGGGGAGTTTCTGAGGGAAAATGTGTGTGTCCTGATCAGTTCAGACCTGGGTTTCCATTCACAGTGTACAGAGATAAAGCATGTCTCTTCAGAGGATTAATAAAGATGTCTTATTACCAAATTCCAGCGTTGGTGTTTGTCTTTTACAAACTTATACAAATGCAGACTATCTGTAATATGTTCACACCTGTTGGAGGTCCATCCAGGAACCTTTCTGTGTGGATGTAGCATGTTCTCTCCGTGTTAGCGTGGGTTCTCCCACTGTTAGCGTGAGTTCTCTCCAGTTACTCTAGTTTCCTCCCACAGGAACCTCTGTGCATGTGGTACTGAATGTCTGAACAGCACTGCATTAAACCAGACATGATTCTCTACTGGAAACCACTGTGTGGACTCAGGAAGATTCCAGAAATCCCTGTGTGAATTTACCTGTGTTTAAAACGCTCTGAGGCAAAGTGGAAACCAGGATGAACATGTGGGACTCTTCCTGGACAGCATGGACGGCAGACTGAAGAGCAGAGGGAGCATCCAGCATGTGATCAGTGGACAGTAGAAAAGCTGCATCTCTGATCTTAACTTTCCTCTCCTAGAGCTCCAGCTGCTCCTCGCTTCCCAGATGTTTACAGACAGATGTTATAAAAGAGGAGATGCTGCTCAGTGATAAACATCCTGGAACTACTTTTTACACATGTTGCAAACCTCCCCTCTCTGACTACCGATAAGTTAAATCTTCCTGAGATATGAGAGTAAAGGTTGCCAAATTAGTTCCAAATCATTCAGATTGTCGTTGAAGGGATATCTTATTTTTTCAAGGTGAAGTGTACTCATCTTTAACACGGGAACATCTTTACCCTTCCAGAGCTGCAGGATCACTGTCTTTGCAATTATCAGTGCATATCAGACATTTTTCAGCATGTTTTAGGCCTTGTGTTTCTTTAGAAATCCCAAAGATGATTACAGTTGGATTTGAGTCAATCTTAATTTTTAACACTTTGGACAAATAAGCAAAAATGTCCCAGCAAACACCCTGAAGCTTTGGACAGAGTACGAAACTGTGCAACAGGCTTCCACACTGTACACATAGACTGATGTAGACTGCTTTTATTTACGTTTGACTCAGTGTTGCAACTTTTCTGAAGCTCAGGTTGCAGAATGAACATGATTTTACAGGTTACCACTGATGCAATGTGAAACATGACATGTGACCTGAACAGTTTCTGTCTTGCCTCATATGTAATGCAGCTGACCAAGCCTGGATGAAGGATTACTGCATGAATATGAGCTGTTGATGCTGAACTAACCACCTGCACCACCAACAGTGGTGTAAGGGTTCAGAGTCTAGACAACATGTTACTCATGATGAAGATGAAGGCTTCATAATGAATGTAGTGTCACGTGACTGCTCATGTTTAAACCTTGTGCTACAGGTCACAGAGAGGTCAGGGCTACAACCACATTCACACCCTGTGGTTCAACCCAGCCTGGATGGACTGGCGACCTGTCCAGGGTGTACCCCGTCTCTCGCCCGTTGACAGCTGGAATTGGCTCCAGCCCCCCCGCGACCCCGCTCTGGGATTAAAGCGGTAGAAAATGGATGGATGTTTCAAACCAGCTTCCTGCTGCGTTCAGGGACATCCGTTCATCCACTTCTGTTGGACCAAATGTGAAGACTGAGAAAGTGCCACACCTGCAGTTCCCTCCTCATCCACTAGGGGCTCCAGATCCCTACACACTGTGTTAAAAAGAGCACAGCAGAAATAAACATGTTTACATCCTGATACAAAAACATTTTAGCTTTAATAGGTCAGCTTTACCTTCATGACACCTGTTGTTTTATAACTCATCAGTGTAGATGTTGTATAATCTTGAATTTTGGTGTAATTATGGGTGGTGTGTCCTTTTGATTGACAGGGTTTGTAGCCAGCTGACAGCACGCGTAAGCTTTAACTCATCTATGCTCACACCCATCACATCACAGTTAGCTCTGCCAGCTCTTATCTACAGGCGGCTCACAGCCCCTCTCTCAGCTCCAGCTCTTTGATTATTTTTTTATTTTGAGATAAGTCTCCATCCATCTTTTATATACATATGGTCCACACCATCTTTTTGCTGTGTTCCAGGACAGTAGTTCATCTCATGTCCACACCAACTTTTTACAGTAAAACAAAGACAATTTAGTGTGTCATCGACTTTCAGGAAGGTGGAGGTGGGGGTCATCCTGTGTGTTGATGATAAAGATTTGGTAAAGCACTCCCTCTACTTATCTGGAACCTCACAAACTTACAGCTGATGATCATGTTCATAACATTACTCATATTTTCCTCTTAAGTCTCCTTATGTTTCCTCTGTACAAGATAATCCGAAGCTCTTTTTTCCGGTAGAAGTCCAGCAGTCTTTCTATGGTTTATTCCAGATTCCCTACCCAGTACCCAGCTAAGCCCTCCTCTTACCATCAACAATAAAACCAGTTTCCTTTTGAACTACTCATGTATAAATATATAGAAGTATTGACACATGAACCTATTTCACCTCTTTCTGCAGGTCTTTCTGGATAAAAGCTGCAGTGCATGCTGATCTGTCTGTCCTGTCCTCTCTACCTGAGCCAGTGGAGGCAGACGGCTGTCCTCCCTGAGCCGGGTTCTGCTGGAGGTTTTGCTTCCTGTTAAAAGAGTTTTTCTTCCCACCGTCGCCTCATGCAGCTCAGGATGGGGACTGGATCCAAGTCTAGATTCAATGCAATCATTTATGTTTCATCAAATAGGCTGTTTATAATAAACTGGCTCGTAAAGTGCTCTGAAATGACATTGTGAAGCTAAATAATAAATTTTTATTTGTTTTATATTCATCTTTTATTTACACACAAGTATTGAAGTACTGACTTTCAATAATGACATTAAATCTACTGTATTTGTTTCCTTTCAGAGGCATAAATGTCTCATAAACGTATTCTACCAAGAGGAAAAATCCTGGTAGGATAAAGCAGTGCTGTGCTGTTATGAAGGTGCATATTTTACCTGCTAGAAGGCAACAACACCTTCTACAGATGTGTGTGTGTGTGTGTAATATTTTCTATTTGCACCTCAGAGGTCTGATTTCCACACCTGCATTCTGATGTTCAGCTTCACCACATTCACACTGTATCAGACACTACGTTGCATAATGGAAACTCCTGCAGCATAACACTGTAGGAGTGTTGCATCAATCAACATACGGCTGTCATTTACTGGCTGAATCTGTTGCTCCCTATAACCAGTGGGACAACACACTCCTTTCACGCTGACCTTAATACCACATAACGCACACATGGTTTGGAATTAGTTTCAGTCTCTCGTATCACAATGGGACATGTTGACTGATTTTATTTCTAATACAAACTCATCCGGTGACAGAGCAGAGACAACCATCCAGTCTTCTCGTATCATCCAGGGTGGAATACTTGCCAGATGCTTGAAGAATGGAGATTAAAATCCTCTTTCATGGTTGACTGAGTCTTTTGTGGCAGCTTTTTTGTTGTATTTCAGGTCCCGCAGATGTAATATTCACATTATCTCATTCAGAAATCCCCAAGCAGCTTCACTTTTTTCAGTTATTTAAATACTTCATGATTCATAGAAGGATCACAGTCATGTAGGTGAACATCATGTCTGCTGGGAGCTCAGGATTCTTTCATCAACATAAATAAAAACAACCACAAATAAAAAAAACTATCTTTATAAGGTATATCAACATATAAGTAAAGTAAATAATCAATGTCTAGCATTGAGCAGGTATAATGAGTAGGAGACCATCTGTTCTAAGGGGGTCTAACCCTCTGAGACAGCTGAACTAAATCCCACTGCACCAGCTGGGGGAATAAATAATGGGGACACCTTTGGGACAGAACAAAGTCTTTAACAGGAATACAAATGAATTTTCACTCCTCTGTGGACTCCTCTCCTTCTCCGCTCACAAAGCGGAGTCCCTGAAAATCCCGAGAAGCGCTCGCTCTTCATCACATCACTCCAGGACTAAACGCAGCTCGTCTTCATTAAAACGTCTCATCAGCTGACAGCCGGCGCCAGGATTTCATTTCCCTGAAAACAAAGGACAGAGATGCTCAGGACCTGTCCATGCGGTGGGGCTCTTACGGCTACAGGCTGGAGATGGTATTTACACATCACTGCTGGGGACGATGCAGTGTTGGTGCTGCTTTGTCAAGCTGAATTTCCTGAAGAGGGCAGGCAGCCGGAGCTTGGTCCTGGCAGACATCGAGGACGTGCTGCAAATAAGACGGGACGGGGTTAAAGCAACAAGCTCTGCTTAGCACTGATGAGGTCAGAGTTTCATTTCCATGAATGCTTCCTCATTTTCCATCAACATTTGTAATGTGAACTTGTTTTGGAAAAAGCTCCCACATGGATGTTTGTTTATGTCACTTTTCTGAGTATAGAGGAAGGCACAACAGAAAGTTAAAATGCCTTGAGACAAAATTAGAAACATTTTCCATTTCAGAGTGATGATGTCTGTTTACTTACATTTCTGTTCGCAATGAGGGCCGCTGTTTAGCCCCCATCCTCTCCTCTTCAGCTTTTTGTTTCGCTCCATCGCCCTCCTCTTCTTTCTCCTCTTCCTCTGCACCCACATTCTCAGGTATTTGCTCCCACAGCTTGCTGTCGACCCACAGGGCTTCCTGCAGGCTGCGGCCACGGCCGATGCAGGTCACCCTGCGACACAAGGGGCAGGGCAGCATCAGGAGCTCGCCCCTGAGCTGTGATATTGTCTCCAGGCACAGGTCACAGAAAGTGTGCCTGCAGTGGAGCACCCGAGGAATCCTGTCCATGCGGGAGTATGGGCAGAGGCAAACGCTACACTCTCCATCCTCACACAGCACCATGGTCGAGCTGGACTGGTGGAGCGAGGAAGTTTCAGGATGATGAGAAACAGCGGATCCCTGCACAAAGTCCAAACACCACATTTATCTCACTATTACCATATTATCAATATTCATAATCAACATTAAACATTTTTTCAGTATAATTGTTAGAGTAATTTTAGCAATATCACCTATATTATTTACTAAAGATTAATATTATCAGTAACATAACACGATATCCAAATATCAATAATCAATACTAATAACACTATATCATAATTTAATTCTATTAGTGACATGTTACATATCATGTTATTACTAGTATGATACAATTGATAATAACAATGACAATAAACATACTAATAACAACCATAGCTATATACAGCAAACCATTTTAATATTGCTCTATAACTGCATTTGTAATTACTTGGCTATAAAATCCTGCTCACCATATGAATAATAATATGATTATAATAAAACCATCATTATAACCACATTTCTTGAGATAGAAATACAATAGTGAACACAATAGTATTAGATCCCTTCCTCTGCCCTATATTGAGCATTTTTTCTTTTAAAAAAAAACCTATAACCCATATATACGCGAATAATGATCAGGTTTAGGTAATCTTTAGAATAACTTTCATAATAAAACAGTTTACTCACAGTCCTGTAATGTTGTCAGACAGTGCTTCTTCAGGTCCTGTGTCTGTGCTGCTCAGACTGCTTTAAATAGGGTCAAACTACCGGCTCGTCCACCGCCTGTTGGGATTGTCTGCTTCGTTTGTGGGGGCGGAACAGAAACCTCCTTTTTATCTCCTCACAGCCCAAACCCTCCCATCAACAGCTGGGAAAGCTTGCTCTTTGTTCAGCGTGTGACGGAAAGCAGATGGAGAGGCGGGTCTTAAAAGTTCAAGGTAGAAAGTGTTTAGGAAAAGATGGTATGAACTTTACCTTCGAATGTGAGCCTAAGTATATAAAAATGTATGTAAGAGCCATAAAATCAGGAAAAAACTGGGCTCGTCCGGGATTTGAACCCGGGACCTCTCGCACCCAAAGCGAGAATCATACCCCTAGACCAACGAGCCACTTGCGATCACGTAGACAGCATGGTTTATAAACACTATCATGCAGATGACATACGTCAGATATTTTTAGTGATATAAGTGACACAGCATCTCAAACGATATGTTCTTTGAAAGACATAACTGTTCAAGATTGCTATGTCTTAGCACTGCCACTAAACCTAACTCCAAAAGACTGCATGATACTGTAAAATTGTAATCAAAATCACTAATGCTTCATAAGCAATGCCTGAAATAGATCAATAGATCTGTTGCAACAACTAAAGTGAATCGGTGCATTACATTGCAAATGACTTGCTTTATACCCATGGCGATATACAACGTCATAAAATATTGGGCTCGTCCGGGATTTGAACCCGGGACCTCTCGCACCCGAAGCGAGAATCATACCCCTAGACCAACGAGCCACGTGTTCATGTTACTCCGCACACTTAGTTTTAATTTATGTGTCTGCCTGCTGTGTCTGACGAAGCTGTTACAGGTTATTCATTGTTACGGGAAAGGAGTACTGCACAAGCTGATGAAGATGATGGAGGATTCTTCACACCCTCTCCACAACACAGTGATGAGTGAGAGGCTTGTTCCGGTCCGATGTTGGACTAAGAGGTACAGAAGATCCTCTCATAACCCTTCTTTAATTCATTGTTTTAAATGAAAAAAATAAAAAACTACTACAATTTTGAGTCTTTCTTCTGGGATAAATAAAGCATTTTTCATTTTATTTAATTTCATTCATAATAATACTATGACGCACAAGCAGCTAAAGCGCTGGGCATCTGAAAATCCAGACTTCACACATACCTGCGAGGTATCTGAGTCCAAAAGTAATAAATATCTTTTCCATAGGTTTCAGCAACGTGAACGATTTGCGTGATGACGTCATACGTTGGGGTGGAGTTACAACGGTTAACTGAAAGTGAGACTTCCGTCCGGGGAGAGCTGTGGACGGAGGTCGTTTGTGAGAGAGGAGAGGAGGCAAATTAATTAATCGAGTGAATTGTTGTCTGAAAAGCTGTTGCTCATGGTAAAGAAAAAGAAAAACATCAGAAGAAGCA
>JBAMHV010000015.1:23840660-23857809 GCA_037177535.1 Pseudomugil gertrudae | reverse complement strand
GAAACCTCCGTGAGTGATAAATATGCAAAAAACACAGAAATCAGGAAGGGGGCAAATACATATTCATGGCACTGTATCTCATGCTGCTGCCTGTAATGTAGAGGGCTCTCCTATTAAGAAAAGTACATACTAAGTTGTATAAATCTTTATTAACAAATACAATAAGAAGTGAAGTAAACTATTTTGAAGGCATCTTTATTTCTGATCAGAAGAACAGGAGACAGTAAACACAGACAGCATTTCTAAGGCCTGCATGCAGTTAGACCTTATCCGGCCTCACACATCACACACAAGCCGGGCTCCCATGGCTCCAAAAACCTGAGCCACCACACAGGACAGCAAATAGGAGATCACACTTTTAAGCTGATATGATGAGTGCATAATGTCCGTAAATAGAACAATAGAAATCTATTGCAACTAAAATTCAAGCAAACTGTTTACAAAGTCTGTTTTTATCATCATTTTTCTTTTGTGTGAAAGGTGGGTTCTTGGTGGATAGAAGTCAGTACATGACTGTTTAATGGATTTATTCTTTGTACTTTATTCCATCCATCCATTTTCTACCGCTTTTCCCTTAACGGGGTCGCGGGGGGTCTGGAGCCAATCCCAGCTCACAACAGGCGAGAGGCGGGGTACACCCTGGACAGGTCGCCAGTCCATCACAGGGCCAACACACACAGAAACAAACAACCATGCACACACACACTCACTCATATTGGCCATTTAGAGTCTCCAATCAGCCTATCCCCAAGGTGCATGTGTTTGGACTGTGGGAGGAAGCCGGAGTACCCGGAGAGACTTTGTACTTTATTTACCTTGTTAAATAGCTAAATGAAACCAGCAGCTTGATGGGAGATAATCCCCGGGACTCTAGATGTACTTATAAATAGTGACCTTCAGGAAGAGTTTTTCCAGAACCTGCTGCTGAACATCAGTGGAGCTGTTCCAGCTTTAGCTTTGCATAAATGTACAAACCAAAGTCAAGTAAAGGAAAGATGATCTTCTCATTTACTCTCCTCAGCGCCTGTCAGAGGATCGGGAGGAACTCCAAGCTGCGTTGGACTCCCAGGACACATCTGTGCAAAAAAGCAGTTTGGAGCGTCAGAGACGTCTTAACGAAGCCGCCAGGCTCAGACAAGTTCTGCAGGCTAAAGATCAAGTCATCCGGTGGGTGAATAAACTCAGTGTTTTATGATGTGGTGCAGCATCACTGACACAAGAGGGCGTTCTATGCCCGCACAGTGAACGGGATGCAGTAAGTGTAGTGGTCATGAGAAACGGATGTAACAGTTCTGAATGAGTTTTTGTTATGGGTGTAGCTCTCTGGAGGACTGCCTGGCAGCTCAGGGCTGTGCCAGTGTGGAAGCCCTTAGACTGGATCTGGAGCGAACAGCAACCAAGCTGCAGTGTGCCCAAGCATGTGAGGTCCATCTCAAGGCTGAACTGGCATGTGTCAAAGAGAGGTGAGAAGAACTGAAGTAAAAGAGGGTTTGATGCAATGATGAGTCTGTTTCTACTGAACGTGTCTGTCTGCTGGTTTCACTTGGCTGGACTCAGACTGGAGAACGTGAGCATGCAGAGACAGGAGGATGCTAACACGGAGCAGGAACTGAGGAACCTAAAAGCAGAATGTGACTCTGCTGTAGCCGAGAGGAAAAAGGTCTGAACTCAGCAGATAATCTGAACTTTCTTTAAGGTTTTCTACAGCTTCCCTTTCTCTGTTTGTTCCACAGCTCAGAGAGGAGCTGCAGAGGGCCCGGCAGACTCACACCGGTGAGGTGGAGGGGATGAGGAAGGAGGTGTCGAAGCTAACCAGCGAGCTGCATCAGCGCGACCTTGCCATCGCCACGCTAAGCAGCGACTCCTCCAGCATCAGGCAGCAGCTGCGAGCCGAGATGGAGCGAGCTGAACAGAAAGCAGCCGAGCTCAAAGTGAGTCGAACACAACGTGGATCTGAAAGCATTTTGTTTCCCTGTTAAGCCCCAACAGGCATGATGGGGTTAAACATCGTGGTGTAATGTCAGGCGTTAGTCCAAAATTAGTCTGAAATTTCAGCTGAAAGCTCATAAAACCATTTCTATCACCACTAAACATAGTTAAGACAATGGAAAAAAATCGCAAGAATAAGTAAAGTCTGCAAAAAGGTGTAAATACAAACTATGGATCCACCTGTGCTCCACGGCGTGAACATACACGGCGTGAACATGAACGGCGTGAATAAAGACTGATGACAGCTCTACTGAGAACGGTTTCATCAGGCTCAGACCAGGATTCACTAAACTAGAAGCAAAGAAGACAAAATACTGCTTCTTGCTTGTAAGACATCATAAATTCTGTCTTAACTTTTCTATTTACTGGTATTTCCTTTCCCAGTGTCCTTTTCGGGGACAGAGATTGATATCAGTTGACACCATATGGAAAATAAAGGGAAAACTGATGTTATGGATATCAAACAACTCTAGATTTTTTAACTGATCATATGCCTGTTATAATGATCCCTGCAGGAGTGTTTCCTAACCTTGTGCTAACCGTCCCGCATCCAGTGTGACCAGTTATATATTCTTCTGCTGCTGGTTCTGGATGGGTAAACACAGCTGAACATGGGATGCTGGATGATCTGCTTCATGCAGCATTCTGGTGGTTTCATACAAGGTTCAGAAAATACTCCAAAAATCAAATTCTGCTTAAAATAAACCTTCATGTTTACTGTGTTGTCTTTTCCCTTTTACAATAAATAAAAATAACAAAACCTTCACATTAGACATAAGAACAAAGGCGGGACGAGGGTTCGGGCCGTTGGTTATGCATAAACGAGTCCAGATTTCAGTAGGTTGGGTTATTGTAATGGTTCAGATCGATGTAGCAGAACTCTGGTTCTCTGATCACATGATGTTTTGTTTTCTCTCTGAACAACATACATACGTCATACCTCACTTCCCTTGTGATCCGCTGGGGGACCTGAGACCCTCGGCTTTCAAACAGACCAGAGTTTGTTTCGTGTGCAGTCAGTGTTCACACTGCACCAAACTAACCATGGAAGCGGACAAATAACGGCCGTGTGAACAGGCCTTACGAGCATTTCCTGTCCGATCTGATCTGATTTGATCTCCAGTTACGTGGATTCAATCACAGATATTTCCTCCTTTCTGCTGGTGATTAGTGAGATAGACGTAAACACGGTGACATCATCGTAATGCTATTGGCTCACATGATTAACAAAAGGATCAATAATGCAAATCAGCCAATATGAGAGGATTTACTCCTCATAACTCAGCGGTACAGGTGAGCTTTATTGTACTTTTTATCAACTTTTTGATGAAACCTTAAAAAAAAACATCCACTGCAGAAGATGTTTTTAAAGACAGCGAGACAGTTGTGTCCCAGGTTTCTGGTTGGATGGTGAGAACCTCACCAGACTGAGCAGAAGTGAAAACAGAACCCTTAAAGGACCATTTGAAGAGGTTAAATGAGGGTTTAAAGAAGAGAGATAAGCATTTCTGCTTGTCTTCATCACGTCTCATAAAAACACAAACATCATTTTTTCAGCTGAATTTCACTTTGTTTGTGTTTTCCTGCCAGATGACCGAGACACAGCTGGACATTCTTCAAACTGAGAACCAACACCTGAAAAGTCTGCTGCAGAGACAGCAGTCTCCACCTGAGGTTGGTGTTTGGACTCTTCCTCAGAGGTTTTTTCAGTCCTTGTAAATATGAATCAACCCTACATCCCATCTTCCTCCTCAGAGGGGAGATCCTCCGTCAGCTTCACTGAGGGAGAGCTCCGTTTCCCCGCTGAGCAGCTTGGAGCTGGAGAATCATCAGACACTTTCCAAAATGCAGAACCACCACCAGACGTGTTGGGATAAGCGAGAACAAGCTCTGCTCAGCCAGGCCGTAACCGAGCAACCGCCGCCTCCTAGCAGCAGGTAAGCGTATATGAATATGTAAAGACACAGAACAGTTCCAGTCCTGATCTTATGTGGTGTCACAGGCTTAGAGTGGAGCCTCAAGCTGTGAAGCCACAGGAGAACACAACTCGCTATGAAGGGGAAATCCAGAGACTCTTTAAAGAGCTTCAGACTGCATCTCAGTCCCCAACAGAGAAGATCTGCAGTCAGATCTCCTCCTCCTCCTCTTCCTCCTGCAGCAGCAGTGCAAGACTGGCCAGAAGAAGCTGCTCAAGTCCCAACGAATCTGCTGCTGATGGACAAAGTTCAAGCTCTGGAAGTTCCCTGATCTCAGCGCCCAGAGACCAAGTGATTCCTCCTTCAGATGTGAGGCATCTCCTACATATCTACCCTGTGACTGTGCAGGAAGCTTTGCTACAGATGTGTTTTATTTCCATCTCAGGAGCCGTTGTTGGTGTCACCCACACACAGCATGGTGGCTCGTTTTCTGGAGGAAGAGAGGGTACAGTCTGAGGAGCTGCTGCAGAAACTGGACAGCCACATCCACGGTATGAGCAAGAACATCGTCAGGACGGTGTCCAGGTACCTGGAGAGCGATGAGAACGGCCAATGATGACGTTCCAGCTATGTTCCCGTGTTTTATCTAAGTGAATAAATGGAGCAGACGAGCCGTTTTGGATGTGTTCTAAGATTTCATCCATCTGCCAACTGGAGGCTCATACGGTCATATCTTATGTTAGAAGCTGGACCAGGAGGGTGTGCTTTGCCTTTATAAGAACAAAGGAATGCCTCTAAATGTGTGCTTTAGGTAACATCTACACGTGATTAGATTCACCATGAAATAAGCCATACAACATCCCACGCTGGAGCGGCTTGAACGCTACGCTTATTTAGTTAATAATAAGTCAGATTAAAGTTTTTAAAGTTTGCTTCAACTCTTATGGAAAGAGACAATAAAAAACTGGTTTTAATACATAGCTGGGTTTATATTCTATCCTCACTGTTCGATATGGGGAACCTCATACTCAACCTTTTCCATGACCAGTATTATTGTTTAGTAAACCAAACGGACTCTCCCACCCTCATCATAGCAGCAGAGACGTACTGACATTCATCAGGCAAACACGATGGTCTTCTTCCTGTAGATATCCAGCTGCTTAGAGATATCTGCATGCATCGTAGGAAGTGAACTTCAGTCCATCTGGTCAGAAACAGTGTTAGTGGTGTTTCTGGACATCTTTTTATCTCTAAAACTGCATGTAGAATCTGAACCAGTTACCATGCATACATAATGTTTTCAGGATGGCCTCAGCTGTCAGATTGTGAGGCTAAAAGGATGTAAATGAGTGTATGAACAGATACAGCAGCATAAAGAGCAACCACAAGAACAGAACTTTATAAAAACAACATCCAGATCAACAGACAACAAACCTTTTCTCTTCTTCTTAAGTCTTGGCTTTCAGGAGAAAACATATTAAACAAACAGAAGCTTTTTCCTCATTTCCACTGGTTTCTGCTGCTATTTACCTTTTCACAAAACCACCTCCAGTCAGAAACCTCTTCTAGGCTTTGTTCCAGCTGTAGTTGTAAGGGTTAAACCCACCTGCAGAAAAAATACCGACCCCCTTCCCTCCGAACACCCCCAGCCTCACCAGCGTCATCACCACCCACCCTCCAGAGGCCCTCCAGCCTGTCTAACCCAGGAATGTGCACACCATGCCAGCGCCATCATGAACCTTCCCCAGCGGCCTGCTTTGTCCTCATCATTAGGAACCTGCTGGAATGTTAATATCAACCATGTGGAAGACTGTGAGGCCCGGTGGGGGAGTGGGGGGTATTTTACCGCTTTCCTAATGAAGGATGCATTGAAATAAAATGGGGAAAAAAATCTGTTTTCATTTTTGTGTTTAAACAAACTGAGCGAATGGTGCGCTGCCTCTGACTTCACACTTTGCTATTTTATAGTTTGTTACTGTGGAAAAAATACTCGGGAGGAATTTGGCAAGGCATTCCTCTGGCTCTCTGGAAGGACGGGAATGTTTTTATGTGGAGATTCCTTAAAGAGGGGCTTAGTGAAAGGGACAGAGAGCGTTTGGACCGCCTGATAAGAAAATGTGATGATTTAATAAGTGATAAGATGATTTAATATAATGAAACTAAAACCTCTTCTGGTTTGTTCTGCTTGTTCTGGCTGCTCTGAATGTTCCATGACTCTAATGATTCATGACTTCAATAATACAGTTTAATGCAACAAATTCCTGGGAAAGAAATGGTTGATTCCAAACCAAAGCTCAGTCTCTCAGTGATTCAGATAAGTTTAATAGCATAAAAATGCACAATTACGTTGCTTCACTGTGCTGAATAATGCTTTACTGTATGTGACTTCAAGCAGTCAGCCACTGGTAACAGCCAAGTTCCCCCACTGAGGTGTTGAATAAAAAAACAACCTATTTACCCACATTTAATACCGTTTTAAGACATGTACAGTTAAACCGTGGATAATACCTAAAGATGTGTACGTTACAGATGTTTCTGCAGCACATTTGTGTCAGAATCACTTTTTGGCTTTGATGATTTCATATTAATATTCTGATCTTTGTTTGGAAAAAATGTCTCCATAGAGACGAGTGTAAAACCCTCAGCTGTGCACAGAACCCAGTTTATATGGGAACCCTTAAGAGCACTTTGTAAAGTGCTTTGAGCTGTCCTGTACATGAAAGGTGCTATATAAATAAACTTGCCTTAAGAGGCCTTTTCCCAGACACACTTCATCCTTACGACATTAAACGTTACCTTTGCAGAAACAGCTGTAAACAAAAATAATCATATTATTTATTTATATTTGTGGTATTTTAAAAGGACTTTATTTAGAAATATAATAATTTCTGTTTTTAACTCTTTAAACTTTTTACTGAGGTTTTGGCTGTAATCATCAACGATTCACCAACATTCATTTTCATGCTTTTTTACATAGTTTTTGTAATTGCACATTTGATCTGTGGGATAAATTACGGTAGGTCTCCTTAATGAAAAGTGCCTGAAAATGTTCAGTAGAAGAAAAAAAACATGTTTTTTCAGCTTCTCTTTTAAAGGTTACTCTGTATGAGCTAATATATTCGCTTCACTATCACACGCGAGTTCTTATTCAATAGTTCAATGTCCTGCTGAATGATATACAGGATATTAAATACAAACCACAGACTCTTTCATTGCTCTTTTACCATAAACAAGCAGCAGAGGGAGCAGTTAAATGCTCTGTTGCCTGTCCAACCTGCTACTGAAGCTGCTGGGTCATACACCGGACTAAAAGCAGTGATATCAGGGTTTGTGTCGGGTTTTTAGTCTAAAAGAGGGGTGTAGCCCCATTATTAGCCTGACCATACATTAACCAACATCTGAGCGTGTTAGTGAAAACTGTGGGAACATGGACTCGCATTATTGGCCCATCGTGATGCAGCGAGGTATTTGAGGAACTTGTCTTATCTATGAGATCTTGTCATGGGAATAAAAAATTCGGGTGGATTGTTTGTGTATAGAAGCAGACTTATCTGTGCAGAATGGCTCCGGGCCCGTGCAGGTTGGAGGGGATTTCTAAAAGCAAACATGGTTCAGAGACAGAATAATCTCTTCTAACAGAGAACAATTATTAAGTGTTAAATGTCTTATTTGACATCAGTCGTGATTAATAACTGTTTGGTGTTTGTTGTAAGGGGGTGGACGGGACAGACACATCTTTACTTGGTAAACTTCCTTCAACTTTTCCCAGAATTGTTGCAGCCTGCATGCGCTCTTTGTTGCACATTCCATGGCGGGGCCTTAGAGAACATGCCTGACGTGCCTCATGTGTCTGTCCCACTTCTTGCTCCAATTATGCCCCTTTTACAATGGGGGAGGGTGGGGGGGGGGGTCTCATTGTTCTTTGGTCTGAGCACACTTATGGAGGGTGGGGTCCGAGGCAGTGGGTGCAGGTTGCAGATGAACAATATCTCGTGCGAAGGCACCCGCTGCAGGATGCTTTGAATGCTGCAGAGACAGAGGGACGTGTTCTTATCGGCCTGCTCGGTTCCAAAGGAGCGCTGCCGGAGAGGCCGAGAGGAAAAGGCACATTCCAAAACACAATGAGTGTGTTTATGTACGAACTGTCCCGATTACAGCCTGTTTTACTGTATGCTGCTTCATTAATGGTGATGGAAGGAAAGGTAGGAACCCTGGGGCTTCAGATATGTCTGTTCAGAACCCCAGCTTTAAATGAAGGAGTTATTTTGTATGTGTTGGTTTCCGGTGCCTCTTTGGTCATGCTGCATCTCTTTGTACCATCTAAATACAGTATACTGCCATCATTAGGCAGGGCAACTTTATTTGTATATTACATTTCAATACAAAACAATTCAAAGTGCTTTGCAGAAAACATTTAAAGCATAACAGCAAGTATTAAAAGGCAGAATGAAACGAAATTGTACACCTGTGGTGCAGGTGTAATGTGGCCAACCTCTGATTTGAGGGTCGTGGGTTTGGTTCCCACTCACGATGCAGGACACAAACAAAAGTGTCCATCCATCTGCGTGTCCACCTTCTACGTCCAGCTTAAATGGGCCTTTAGAGGTATGTAGACTCAGAGTGATGGTTGAGGCCTCTGTCCTGACCTGGCAGATGGTTGCTCTTCCTGGTTCTGATGGTCCAGAGTTTCCTGAAGATGTCCTCTATAACGACACCTTTATCCAACTGCAGCGGGTCAAAAGGATCACATCTGAATTTTATTCTGTAAAATAAACCTCATGGCACACACACACACTCACGCTTTACATGTACAAATTACGGACACACCCCCGTTGCTCACACCCTTCCTCCTCCAGCCACTTTCAGGCAACTGGGTTTGACTGGATGCACCAGTAGTCAGCAGTGTCCCACTTGGACTATACTTGGGAGAGCCTATGTCCCTTTATGTTGCAACTGTCTGCATAATCTTGCATTTTCTGTATGAGGTTATCTTTCCCCTCACCCATCCTTCCCTTATCTTATCTTTTCTTCTGTAATGGTTTAAGGGCAACGCCTCAGAAAACCTGATCATGTACTGCAAATATTTGTTTTGTGTAGTCCTGGAATAGTCTGTACTGGGACAGAACTTTGTTGTGCTGGGACGTTGGCTCTATCGCATTTTCAAACCATTTGAATAAAAAGCCAAGGAGCACTGGAGTATACACTCCAGCAAGCAGTTGTGATGGATGACATGCCTCTCAGGACACACCAGACAGCCCACGAACCCACAGAGCATCACCAACCACATGTCACACTTAACCTGTGTCTGGGTTGAATTTGTTCATGTATCTCCTGCGACTTTGTGCTTTAACCAGATCCAGAGTGCAGACTATGCTTCGCACCAGGGGGACCAGCAGTGGGTCCTTCGTGGTCTTTGTGAATTTGTTGGTTTTATTTCTTTGTATTGATTCATTTATTATATTTGGGTGCTTTAACATGCGATATGTTTTATAGATGGGCAGGATCAGAAGGCGATGACGGGGATTACTGTCCATTACAACATTATGAAAAAGAGCACATAAATGTCCCAACTGTTCGACAGAAAAGCAGGAAGAACAGGTGGAAACTGTTTTTATTGCAATATGGATGATGTGCATAAATGTAACAGATTTTGGGTGAAAAGAACATTTTCCATTGTGTGTATGTTGCTACTGATTTTTTTTTATTTGCTTTTGCATTTCAGCTTAGTTTGTCTGATTAAATCTAATCAAACTTTATGTGAAAGCACTTTTCATACAAAAACTTCACATATCATGTACAGCACCTGGAACAGTAAAAGAGAGACACACACAAATGCACACACACCACCCTCCCACCTCCAAAAGAGTAATAAAAAGCTAAACATCTTACTTAATATCTGGCTAATGTGATGTATACCTAAAGTTATATTTAAATATACATAAACATGTTAAGGACAAGATATTTATTTAGTTATTAATCCGGATAAACAATCGTAGCTCATTGATGCAAGCTGCTTATTCACTCAGAAAAATACCACAAAATGAAATGTGTTTATGTCTAACTGGTATCATGAAGATGATATTACACAGTGAAATGTACTGATGCTGTCACAGAGGGGTCAGTGGGGAGGTATAGCTTCCTGTTTCCAGTCTGCAGGCATGGTTACATGACATTAACCACGTTTACTGTGCATTGTTTGTCTTTCACAGTAAAGGTTTAGGGATATTAAAGTGAGAAGCTGCAAAGCTTGTCTGAGTTCACTCAGCTCAGTTGTGTGAACCAAAATAAAAGGAGGAAATCACAGTTACACAAACATGATCCATATTCAGGTCTGATCATGTTTCAGTGACCTGAAACAGTGAAATAAAGAGTTTACACTTTAGATTTGTCTGTGTAACGTAGGTTCTAACAAGGCACGTTTATTTGTGAAACACATTTCAAGACCAGTGCTTTACAAAAAACATTAAAACGTTACAGGAAGTTTGAAAAAGGCAGCAAAAATCATTTAAATCAAGCACAAGTTGAGCCCAAACAGCAATGCTTTTAGCCTCAGTTCTTTAGCTTTCCCTGTCCTCTGTATTCCATCCAACCAGTGTTTATACGCACTCGTTCCAGTCTAATGCATGGTAAGAGGGGGAGCTTGGTGCATGGGGAGCAACATCGCTCCTTCATTTGTTTCCTGGGGAAGTTGCTCAATAATCGCTGCCCTCCTGCAGCCAAGCGACATTCAAATTTCATGTTCATTTATGTAATTGTGCAGTATGTGTGTGTGTGTGTGGGTGTGTGTGTGTGTGTGACTCCTTCATGTGCATCTATGGAGGCTAAAATATTATATAAAGTTTGCATTTTGGGTTCAGCTTCTTTGTTTAACTTTGGAAGAAATGTTAAGATGACACATTTTTACAATATAAGTCATAAGTATGATTTTTAGTGGTTTTAACCATAAACCACATCAAATCTTTTTTATGACATTGAATCTGTCCTATAATTAGTTATTTTTATTTACTTAGAGCTTCATCTGACTTTGATAGACTTTAATCAGGCCACAGTGAGATGCAAAGTGCTCATCATTCCTTCCACACGCTGGAAATTTACTGTATTAACTCTAAATTCCTTCTACAGTGTAACGTAGCCTCAAAGCAGGAGCAAAATGATATACATTCTTGGAAAATAGAGCATGTTATTGTTGACATTTCACTCAGCCAGAAGAGGAAATCTCCTCTGCAGTGTACGCTGTGATGCTGGGCTCTTATGTAAAAGCTATTTAGGACATTCCTTGTGCATTCACAGCTAATGAGGGCATCTATTTGCATCGTCTCGAGTAATTAGTTGTCAGATTTCCCCTGCATCCACAAACATCCCAGGCCTCAACCCAAACCGACTCACCTCCCCGTGTCTGCTGCATTGATGTGCACAGGTTAAACTGAGTGTTTTCATCTTTTCAGAGGTGTGTGTGAGCAAAGTTAGACTGAAATCTGGTATTCCTGGTACAGAAAAGGATGAAGAAAAGGCATTGTGGAGCAGCTGATTACGCATCACGAGCATCCTGGGATACGCCAAAGAAGGAAGAGCCCGTTTACATTCCTTAGCCAGGGTGGCATAAACAGCCCAACGTGTTTTGATTTGCACTTAAAGAAAGATACCTGCCTTCTTTCTGGCAATCTTTCAGGAGTAGTGAGGAAAATGAATGAGTTGCCTACCTGGAGCTAAATCTTAAACTACTGCTGATGTAAAGTCGTGTTTTATTACTGTAAACGAAGTGTAGTTATTGCAGATTTGGCTTGAGTCGTGATGTTTGCATACATCACTCATGCTCAAAACAACCGAAGGTGCCCAGGAGAGTTTATTTGTATTGTAGTGTATTATTCTATCCTGTCCAGGAAGCTTTTAAAATATCTGTGTGCAGGTTGCTGTGGGAACAAGAGGAAGCCCCGGAAAACATGCCGTTAGGAATTGTAATGATTTGATGGCAGTTATCTATCGCTCTCTTTCTGGATCTTTGGGAATTCTATTAAATGATTTTCCCTCTTCTCTTTCCAGTGCACAACAGCTTGTTCCACCAGTTTAGCTGCAAGCAGTAATTTGAACAGCACGTCTGTTGCATGTTGGGATTGTGTGACGTCACTCCCGGAGGTCTGTGGTGTCATACAGCAGTCCTCTAAATGCAAGGCTTAAAAACTGACCAAATATTCATAAATAATGGCAATCAGCTTCTATTGCTGGGATTATGCCAAATTCCTATTTTCAGAACAGCATGAATAACAGCTGTTTATGCATATTAATGTGTAAAACATGATCACATTAATGATGCAAGTGAATTTCTTTGCTTTAACATGTTGTGATGGTTCTGTTAGACAGAATCAGACCTGCCAGGTAGCTCAGAGAGGAAGGTCAGGTGTAGTGCTCAGTCTGAGGTGTGAATAAAATGAATCATACTCAACATGTCACACTGAAAAGTTTACCTGATGTTCACGTGATATATACAGATTGAAAAAGGCTTGTCTGTTTGGTACCTTATTTATTTGAATGTTTAAAGAAGAAAATGAAAATAACGGTGAGGTGAAAACTTCCTCTAATATAACAAACTTTATGGAACTGCAGGAAGTGATGACACATACATATTTATGTTTAATAATTACACCTAATTGTTATTATAAGCAAAATAATCCTGTATTGAGATGGCATTATCTGCACATTACAGGAACGTTCTCCCAGTTCCCTTCAAAGATGAAGGAAGCACTGCATGCAGCCGTGCAGAGCTGCACCTTTCCTACTATGATCCCCTTTCCAGAGAAAGATATCATCAACCGTTAACAGCTTCCTCACCTTGTTTGTCTGAGTCAGCTTTAGTGCCGGTGCATGTTTAGGTCTTTAACTACAGAAGCAATAAAATTGTCAGTGTTAAATGAGATCAGAGGGAAAACTGTCGTCAGCTGTGGTGATCACTCTGCAAGCAGACGCCTCATAACTCACCATGGACTCTGGGATTCACCCTCTCTGCTGATTCAGTAAGTAACAGGGGCACCTGCGATCAGATTGTAAAGCATCCGGTTTGACCTGTAGTGAGAGGGGGATAGAATAAACAGGAAGCCAGAAAGCGTATGTTTATGATCAGCGTTGGAGTGTGAAGACATAACACAACATAACACACACATTATTGATGGATTGTACATGTTATTTATGCTCTTTGATACACTGAAGAGGTTGTGTTAACCCTAATATTCTACATGTGTTGAATTAAATTGATTTGTTTTTGCTGGTTGTGATAGATTAGACCTTTCCACCCCCGTTTCCACATTTACAACCTGTGGATGTTATCAAGCAGGTAATAACGACCTGTCGGAGCACATCAGTGGTCTGCAGGATCCCCTCCCATGCTTTGGACACGCTCACCGTGAGCGGCACATGTTGCACCACCGAGAGAGAATTTGTATGCAAAAGGCTTTGTTTCCTGTCCTCTATCTGATGGGGCCAGGGTGGAATTTCCTCATTCCTGACGTCTGACCCCACCACTCCTCTGTCTCCCCTTTCCCTTTAACTCCACTTTACCATCTGGAGAGAGAGAGGTTATCACAGCATGCCTCCGGCCTCTTTGTGTTTGTTTAGTCGGACCTGTATTTGCCTGAGCTTCCCGCTGACGTAGTTCTCCTTAGAAAACATAAACAGCTTCTGTTACTATTCAGAAATGGATTTGTAGATGTAGATAAGAGCAGGAGGAGTTTTACTACAGAATATAAGTATGTCAGTGATGCTGCTTGGTCCACCTGCTTCCTGTGTAAAACTGCATGTAAAAGATGAAGCCCTTCATTCCCAGTTAACACAGTCACCAGATACTTTGAGGACGGCTTCAGTTGTCAGATTACGAGGCTAAGATGATCTAAACTGAGTGTATTAATACTGTATATACAACCACATAAAGGTCAGTCAAAACTAGTTTAGTTACAAACAGTACAAATAGCACACAGGTCAGCAGTAACCAAGTCTTTTCTCATCTGCACATCATTCTGTTGTTCAGGAAAAACACATTTACACTTTTCTGAATGGTGGTTTATTAAGGGGTGGACATGTCAGGTATGCTGTGGTGGTTAAACCATGTTGGTACTAAAGAGGCCAAAGTGGGACAAGAAAATATGTGACAAATCAGCTCTATTGTCCCGTTTTAGAGAGTCTGTGTGAATTGTGGCCTCAGTTTCCTGTTCTTAGCTGCCGGAGTGGCGGATATTTTCTCTCCTTCAGAACTCTCTCTGTTAACACTAGAGATGTTTGTGTGTGAAAATCCCAGTAAACACTCACACCAGCAACCATGCTGTATTTAAAATCACTAAAATCATCTTTCTTCCTCATTCTGAAGCCGGTCGTCTCCACCATGTCTACATGACTCAGGCCCTGTTTACATTCACACTGCTTAAATGGTAAAATGTGCAGGTCTGGTTGTGTTTTTAGAATAAAATAAAATGGCACAGGTTTGATAAAGGCCTTCAGGAATAACCCTGAAGCCAAGACGAGGTCTGTCAGTGTAAACTGGAATCTGAATCTTTGAGCAACAGTACGTATTTTATGTCATTATGTACACTCAGACCCTGCTTAAGCTTAGTATGGGACCTCTGCTGCATCGTTTTGCTCATTTGTTCTGTTGAAGCTAAACCTCTTCCTGGTGCAACATTCATGCCACCAGCAAAGATGCAGAGGTTACACAAGCCAGATAACTATAGGCCGGTGAGCATGCAACGCTTCTATTGTTCATTAGAGCAGTGAAGAACAGTCTATTTGGGTTTTCCCCGACCTGAGATACCCATGCAGCTCATATGGAAATGTCATGTAACAGTGCCTACACAAATCGAGTTGCTACCACGTGATTGGCTGATTCAATATTTGCACTAAAAAGCCGTTGAACTGTGGGGCTGAGAATTTATTCCCCCCAGTGGCTTATCAGGTTACACAGGACGGAGTTATGTGTACAATAATACACATAAAAGAAAAATCTCTCATTTTATTCTTATTATAAACAGTTTACCCATTTTAAATGTTCAAAGATGTCAAATATGCACAATGTGTGTGTGTTAGCATTGAAATGAAATATATTTATGGTGTCTACAGTCTGTCCGAGTCAGTTGTGGGTCAAATTTGGAGTCTAACTTTTGTGTTGACTTGGGTGTCAGTCTGGAAAGCCCTTTCCCAGACACCACAGGGAAAATGACAGAAATCAGCCCCAGAAATCCAAAGAAACATCCGTAATTTTAGAAAGGAATGCCACATTCCTTTGCAGTTGACTGAGCCCAGTCTTCCAGAGTGCCTCCTATCAGGAAGTGCTGCACAATGGGAGCAAATTGCCAAAAACACAAAGTCAGACATGTGGGACAGAGGTGGGGGCAGACAGAGGAAACTGTGTCAGCTCTCTACTACCTTCACCATTGCACTTGATAAAAAATCCCAGCCAGACCCGATGCTCCATAAAACAAGCTCTCCAATTTTAGTAGAAAGAGGATGTTTGATCTACAAATAAACTCTGAATACAGTAATCAATACAAGATACAGAGAAACTTTTTATTATCAGGGCACGGGTGGGATATCTCCTCTATCGTCAGAGAGAAGTTAGTGATCTGTCTTTTTTATTCTTTTTGTTGTCCTGACCATGATTTAACCCTCGCTTGCCCGCTTTAGTCTCAGGGTAAAGGTTGTTTCCAACGATAGAGTTAATTGTGGCAAGCATGTCACAACTCAATTGAGTCAGCAATAATCCAAAATAATCAACAGTAAACCTAATATTTATTAGTCTGAGTAATGAGTAATGTTATCTAAAAGCAGTTAGAGATGTATAAAATACACTGTGAACTTCATTAATTGTAAGGAATCCTAAAGTAAACTTGGTTTAATCTTGCTTACTTTTTATTTTTGGGGCATAAAGGATTAGGAATTAGTTAACATATCCCCCAAACGCTCACACACAGTGTGTCTTCAGTAAACAGTCAAGCCCCTTACTTCCAAATGTAATCTCAACTTTACAGGAAAAAAGAAAAAAAATCATATTTATCTTTTAATTTTTGGAAACTCGTCATACTTCCAGGAGAATTTTCTCTTGTTGCATAATGTTGTTTTTGGTTGTTTTTTACGTAACTCAGCCACAAAAACAGCAGCTTCCAATTATTTCATTCCTATGCTGTACATTTACTTTAAAGCAGCAGGTATAACAAATAAAGTATTTTTTCTCAGATGAGGCTGAACATTCAGCTGCAGGACTCCAAGTAGCTTATTTATACAGCTCTTTTTACAATGCTTTGCATAATAACAGTAGTGATTAAATATCAAATTAATTCCAACAAAAGCTGCTTTAGTGCTTCTGGATATGATTTGGGACGACGTGCTGCTTGTTCTTGATGCATCATCCAAACAGATCTGTCTTCATGTGGGCTCTGAAAGGTATTGATCGGACATTTGAGATGGGCATTGCCAACGTGGAAAAGAATGAAGTAGAAAGTTGGGATATTTAAGTTTAATAAACATCTGAAAATGTGTATAAACCATGGATGGAAACCAAAACAAACTTTTTTTTTATTTGTTCTTGCAGCCTTGAGAGCCAGAAAAGCTTCTCATACGATTAGTGCTGTATGGACACCACGGATGCAGACTGGTCTGCTTCAAAGCAGAATATCCTGCAAACACAAGTGAACTCATACTTGATAAATGGACTCATACTTATATAGTGCTTTTCCAGTCTTTTCAACCACTCAATGCGCTTTACACTATACATTCACACACACACTCACACTCCAATAGGCACATCGGGGGTCTAGTTGGGGTTCAGTGTCTTGCCCAAGGACATTTCAGCATGTAGTCGGGGGAAGCCTGAAACTGAACTCCCAACCTTCCAGTTGAAAGACAACTGCTCTTCCACCTGAGCTACAAGGAAAGTGATGCCTGCCAAATGCAACGAAGCATGAAGAAGGAACTGATGCAGAAAAACACAAGCCGACAGAAAACGGATGCTCTGCACACCAAAATCAGACTTCGATTTTACCAGTCTGATCCCATTATCATGACAGAAGCTATTTATGTGTACATAAAGGTCGTGACTGACCTGCGTGTTAAAGCTTTTCATGCCACAGGCAACACAAAGTGCTTTACATGATGAAATCAGTTAAATTAAAGCACCCAAAAAGAGCAATGTTTTATATATATATACAGTATATATACATATATATATATATATATATATATATATATACTAAAGGATCCAGAAATGAGAT
>JBAMHV010000015.1:23820059-23833602 GCA_037177535.1 Pseudomugil gertrudae | reverse complement strand
GTGTGGCGTGAGAGCGTGTGAGGCAACTCAATTGCGTGAGTCTCACGCCCAATGCGTGAGAGTTGGCAGCCCTGAGACTCTGATGTGGACCAAAGAGGTGAACTCTGGTCCATGTGAAACCTGGGAGTCTCGGTCAGTTTGCCGGTGAGCTCTGGCCCGGCAAGCTGTCAGTATGAAAGCAAAGAGAGAGGGAAAGCAGGATGCATTGTATCTCTCCTGCTGCTCATACTGGACAGATTGTGGTGAAAACTGTATTGGATTCAAACACCAAAGCAAAGAGATGGTATAAAAATGTATTTCTGCTCTATTGTTTCCTTGAATGAACTGTTTTGATCCTGGCCAATCAGTGAGCTGGATTTTCTTCTTCTTCTTTCTTGGTTAGCATTCAGGAATCATCCCTCGTGCTAGGGAAGATATTCATGACCAGATTGGTCCACTTAAGTACAGAGCCCAACCAAACCAAAGAAGGTGGGAAACTCTTAGAAGTCTTCACCCAGTCCAGGCGAGACCTGTTGTTTTCAGGAAGACCACGGCCTTTTCCTTTGGTCCACACCAAACCGAATTCCCGTTCACACAAGTCCAAATGAACTGTTCCAGCCTCAGAAGTGGACCAGGGTTCGTTTAAAGCAGACCAAATAGCATGAAAGTGAAACTCGAACCCAAAAGGTTTATCCATTTTTCCTAAATGCAAACTTTTTCCCATCGATTATTGGTTCATTGAATGGACTTGTCCCGCGACCCCGTTCAGGGACAAAGCGGTAGAAAATGGACTTGTGGATTTTCTGGAAATGTGGTTTTTCAGTTTTCATCTGACAGATATTAGGCTGATATAAAACTAAAAACAAAAGCACTGTGAGAGCACAGACCTCCACCCAGCAGCTCATTTCCAGCCTATGCCCAGTCCTACATTTATTTTATATGGATACGCTGTGAGATGAAACAGTGTCTGGTTGTGTGTTTGTATCTTAATTTAATGATGAAAATGGTGAAATTCTCTATTTTCCCCTGTTGGTCGTATGATCCAGATCGATCTTTGCCATCTTGTAAAACCTTCTCACAATCCTTTAAAAAGTCCAGACAGTTATCCGGATCGCTGCCAGAATTGAATGAACTTTGACCAAAACTCATCCTCAAAAGACAAAAACCTCTGCAGTGGGTTTTGTGTAAAGTGGCTGAAGCAGCAAAAGCATGCGCGCACACACCCTTCTCTTGAAAACACAGCTGAATTATGACAAGAAAAACTTGATTGTTATCAGTTTGTCTTTCTGAAGCACCTGTCGGACTTTAACTGCCATGCAAATCTACACGTCCACATGTGAGCATTCAGACAGGGAACCCGGCAGATTGGCAGCGTACTGGAATACATTAACAAGCAGAGGCTTGTTTACCCCCACAACCTTAAGCCACCACATTAAGACCGTCATTTTCATGAAAAAAAGAGACTGCAGTCCATACCAAGGCCCAACCCCCAACACCAGCTGATCCCAGTGTCTCCATCTACATGTGTGATTGTGAAGGAAGCGCTGGTGCTGGAGGTGGAGGGGGGAAGAGCAGATGGCAGGGCTGCCCCCGTCATGTCTGCTTTTTGGGGAGAACAATGCATCTCTCAGAGCTCTTATTAAAGGAGGAGACTGGGATTTGAGTCCACGGACAGCTGGCAGGCAGCGTGCCTCACACCCGCCCCCCTCTCCCACCGTGTCCACACACAGACACACACACTTTGCAATTAACTGGCACGGGCCTCGGCTTAAATATTTACCAAGTCCATGCAAACAAAAGACTGTACAAATAAAAATATACGTTAATCCATGTCTTAATTATGTTGTATATTCCTTCATTGTCTCAGGAGGTGGTCTTAAGGGGAACTTGTTACATTTTTATGAGTTTCCATCATGAAGCCAAAACTATTTTTCCTGCTCATTTGCTTTGTTTTCATCCACCTGTTACAAAATATATATTGTATTCAACTGTTTGAGGCATTTATGGCAGTGACTTTGCACAGTTTGTCCTCCGAACAGCCGTAGAAATGTTAACAAGTGCCACTTTTCTTTGTTTTAAAAGATATAAAGAGAGATTATTGTGAATATTTGTCCAGTGGGGTGGTTGAATCATCTGGGAATCATAACATTTGTTGACTGTGTTGAGCATTAGTTTATGGTTTACATTTTATTGTCTAAAACTTAGAATTAAAGGTAAAGAATACACATAAACAACCACATGTTCTGGAGTTTGAATTGCATGATGCTTTGAATATAAGAGAAATAAGATGTGAAGCGCCCTGAGATGACACCGTCTTGAAGTGTCGCTATATAAATAAAGTTGAATTGAATTGAATTGAATAGCTTTGAGCTCATCATTCTGGCATTGGCCACGTTTACATGAGTTTTAATTTCAGAATAAAAGTTAAATCCGCTTTAAAGAGATGAAAAATGACCACGTAAGCACATAATTCTGAATGAAAATGAATTAAACCTAATTCCAAAGTAGGAGGCAGGTTTATTCTCATTTTAAAGCTAAAATAATTAATTCCTCTATCATGTAAAGCAGCGCTTCTCAACCCTGGTCCTCAGGGAACACCGCTTAGCAGAGTTACAGAGAACTTAACGAGCAGTTTAATTAACCCGAATCAGGTGTGCTGGAGTTGGAAGGAACTAAAACAAGCTGGGCGGTGTTCTCTGAAGACCAGGAAAAACGCTGATGTAAACCTTTATTCTGCTCTAAGTTCATTCTGGTCGTTCTGCGCATGCTCGTTACTGTGTCCCTTCCCCATGACGCGCTGCCTCCTGTCTCTGGTACTCTATATTCCTTCTTCTCCTTCAGCTGCTGAAAAAAGTGAAGCTGTGTTCTCATATCGAGCCCATGCTTTAAAGTTATACTCAAAATTAAAGCGAAAACAGTATTTATGATGTTTTCTGTGTTGTTTCCAGAAAGACTGATCAATTGGAATGATCATTATCCACATCCAAACTACATTAATAGTGTGTAAATTTGTTTGAAACATGTCTTTTTCAAATGTTTGAAATGTAGACTTTCTTTAGTTAAAACTTTTAATGAATCAAGCATCGATGGTGCAGTTTCCAACCAAAAAGCTCTGCATTTGGCTGGAGGTGGGCTACCTACCTGAAAGGTATCCTGCAGGGAGTACAGAGCTGCTGTGTAGGCTACTACTCCCATTATAATGCATAACATTTCACTGATCAATTTATTACACAGGATGGTGCTGCTGTTCATGAAGAGGGGTTTTAGGGCGGCATGGATTTATGGGTTCTCGATGCAACACAGAAAAAACAGCTTTCATGTTATGCGCATGCGCACAAAGCACATATCGGTCGTGGGACGGCACGTTCTAGCACCTGTAGTAACGCCAGGTAAAAAAAAGCTGCTTTAACTTTTTTATTCCCCTTTTGTGTCCGCATAATTTTATTAATCATATTTCCTCAAACCTTATTCCTGCCATATTTAAGCGATATGTGATCATGTTATAATTTTAAGTCACTTGCAGCCTCACAAAAACAAATAAATGTGGGCATAGAAATCTGTATGAAGCTCTTCAACCAATTTAGACCCAAAATCAGGCACCAAACGCAACAAGGAGCTCTTTTACAGGACACAAGCAGCCAGCTGAGGTGGTGCTGCCCCGAATCCAGCTTTTTGGGGATAAACTCCTCCTCTTCCTCCTCCTCTTCCTCCTCCTCCTCCTCCCCTGGGCGCTCGCTTTTGATCCCACAGGGACTCGGAGCTCTTACATTCCTCTCATTCCAGCCGCAGTGAACAATCGGTTCTCAGTTATTTATTAGCGGCTCGCGCAGCTTCGCTCCTCAGTCTGCTTGCTGCTGCCCGTCGGCGCGCGCGCGCACATGGAGGAAAAACGAGCTGATCGTTGATATTTGGACAAATAGGCGGATAATATGTACAGCGGATATTAAACGTGACTTTTGCTGTGTAAAGACACTGGAAGGTGGTGAGTTGATGCTTTTTAAGGCTCATTTTGATCAACTCTCGGCGGGTTTGTGAGCCATATGGTTCCGTATGGCGCAGTATAAATACATGTTATTGATTTCTGTTTATAAAATTAGAGCACGTGAAAAGATGTTAATATTATAATCAGTACTGGCTTCCTTAAATTCATAACTTCGTTTTAATATGTTTACTTTTTAAGAGAATTATTTAATTACCCATGTATTAGTAGTGAATTGTGTTAATGGATTTTTATGAATGTGTGCGCATCTGTTCACCTTTCTGGCTAAAAAATGTATTTATAGTAGTGTGGGGAATAAAACTGGAACTTTGTATGACATCCTTTAAAGCTTATTTCCAGTTGTGGCTCGTGCATCTTCAGCTAAATGTGTTGTGCGATGCTGATGATGACTTAATGAACCGTTGTAATGAAGTTCTGCAGCTTATCTGCTTAAAATCAACACAAATGTCACTCATAGTTACTATTTTTCTTTCCAGACTTGTGATTTCTGAGGTGCCTACGCTGCCACTTGTTTATTCTTCCCTCTAAAATTTCCTCTGAGTGAGATGAAAACCTCAGAAGATTCTTCCGGAACGGTCCTTCACCGTCTCATCCAAGAGCAGCTTCGTTATGGAAACCTGATGGACACTCGCACACTCCTGGCTATCCAGCAGCAGGCCCTGCGTGGAGGGAGCACCGGCAGTCCCCGCTCCTCCCTGGAGAGCCTGACTCAGGAGGAGACCCAGTATATGCAGATGTCCACACGGCAAGAGCCCCAAGGACAGGAGCACCAGGGGGACTGCTCGCACTCTGAGAGCCCTGTGTGCCATCTGTACCAGCTCCACGAGGAGGAGCTGCCAACCTACGAGGAGGCCAAAGCCCACTCCCAGTACCTGATCTCTCAGAAGGGACAAGCAGAGCAGAAGGGTCCGGGTGTGGACATGATAGAAAGTCAAAGTGAGGGACAATGGGATTTGAAAAGGGAGCATGCTCGCTCTCTGAGCGAGAGGCTCATGCAGCTCTCTTTGGAAAGAAATGGACACAGAGACAACCTGCCCATGAGCTCTTCATACAGCTACCCCCAGCTTTATAACCACAACAATAACGTTTCAAATGCCGGAGACAGACAAGGGGTCCAGCAGTGTGTGGACCAGCGTGGCCCACCTCCAGAGTATCCTCTGTACGCCAGAGTTCCCGAGTACATGCTCAGCCACTCACAGGAGCATGTGCATTACCACAGAGAGCCTCCTCCACCTTTCTACTCACAGCATCACAGGTAATCTTCACAGCCAGGTCCCATTATGGAGCAACAATAAGGACGGTTTCCAGTGGTGTTGTGATGAATGACTGATGTCTGTCCTCAGCAGGTTTGTATCTGCTCAGTCCCAGGCGACTCCCAGCATCGCTTCCGTCTGTAACAACGACATGTTGATGCAGGAGAACGAGCGGCTCAGGAAGGAGCTGGAGGCGTACGTCGAGAAGGCCGCCAGGCTACAGAAGGTAAGATAGACACAATGAATAGGTTTTTTTTTTTTTGGTCTGGGAGTAAGTTAATTTCATTCCTTTATTCATGTGTGTATGTTTGCAAAAAGCTGTTTTTTGCCTCAGCGATAGTATGTTCCTAAGAGACTTCTCTCTCACAAACCTTTCTCCAGTTGGAGCTGGAGATTCAGAGGATATCCGAGGCATACGAGACTCTGATGAAAGGCTCTGCCAAACGGGAAGCTCTGGAAAAAACTATGAGGAACAAACTGGAGGCAGAGATTAAGCGGATGCATGACTTTAACAGAGACCTGAGAGGTATTTATCCACTCATCTGGAGCGAAACTGCCTGCTTAAAGCAAGATCCTGCAACCATCACCATAAAACCTTCCTGGTTTATTCCTCACATTAAGAAGGATCATTTCTTTTACCCAGCAAGCTTTTTAAAATGTTATGTTTAAATATGCAAATTAGGTATTATACAGACAAAGTGCTGATAATTTGCATACATGTCACATTTATCACTTTACTACGTAGAAAACGTGTCAACAACAAAAGAAATCTAGTTTTTTGCCACGTTTTGGGACAAATGGTTTATAAATCAGGCTGTGAATGAGGGGTCAGAATACTCCTCAGTAGAAGGGTCTTAGTGCTGCTGGTGTTTTTTGTTACAGAACACGCTTTACACACAATATGAGATGAGATGTTTGCACCAAGCATAAAAGCTGCTTTTACTTTCAGTACAGGGAGAAATGAGCAAGTTTGGGTTGGATTACAAAGCTTTGAAACAACCTTCATGGTGCTGTACACAGTTAAAAACAGAGATTTAGAACATTAGAACAAGGTATTGTGACAAAAACACCTAAAATGAACTTTTAAAAAAACATTCTGCTTTTCTGAAAGAAAACATGTTAGGAAAGAAAAACAATATCTCCAAACTGAGGTGGTGAAAAGCCAGTTCTGGCTGCCATGTCTTGCCGTATTGTAAGTTTTACAGTGTGTGTAACCGCTGGGCTGTGTTTTGCTGTCCTTTGTACAGAACAACTGGACGCAGCATCCAGGCACAAAGAGGCTGAGTGCACAGACCCGAGGCAGCACGTCTTTGTTAAACTCCTGGAGCAAAGTGAGTTGATCTGATTAGTCCAATCACAGCCCCCTGTGAAGCTTTTAACAATGGCAGGAGCATTGTTGAGCAGGGATTGGTTTCCTCTTACAGCGACGTTATACAAGCCACATGTCAGAACATCACTGGCCCAATGTTAACATGGACGCCAGCCATTTTTCATAGCTGCAATAAAAGTGACCTGGATTCCAGGCATTTTTTCTTTCTTTTTGGTATTTCATGCTGTTCTTCCATAAGGAATGTCTCCCACCCCCTCCATCCTCTGCTCCGTTTTGCACCACTGCTGACTTCCCTCCTCTAGGGGAACTAATAAGCCTGGGACTCCAGGGCATCCTGACATAACTCAGCATGACCGCTGGCTGGCTTCCCTCCTTGTTTGGGCATTTCTTTAATAACTTGTTTTAATGGTTCTTCCCAGTTGGTAATAATTCATGTTTTCTGGTCAGCTCTGTGGAAACTATTCGTGACAATATGATTATTGATTGCATATTTAATTTGACAGTAAGGATTAGCTGGCATGTGATTGCCTTGAGCCATCAGATTAGAGATGGTTATCTCAGGAAAGGCAGAGACAAACTAGCTAATTGTTATACAAAAGCAGGAGATGGAGTTGATATATTTTTGTGACAAGAACTACTTGAGCTACATTTTGAGCTGCTTGTTTACTTCACGTCCTTTGAGGCATTCCAGAGCTTTTGCCAGTACAAAGCTATGCTTGTGTGCGTAAGTGGATAAGAGGAAGTCTGCATTCCCTCCACAGGCATGCACTTGTGTTATGTAATCAGGCTCTTATTTAAAGTGGCACAGGAGAGCCATATAAACCAGCTCTCCTGTCTGAGAAGCACTCAGTAAAAACTGAACATTAATGCTTAAAACCTGCTGGTGCAACCAAACACAATCGCTTATATAGGCAACAACCAGCAGTAGTGTGTAAGTTTTGTAAAATGTAGTGTTTATTCAGACACTCTCAATAAATCCAGCATTATTTATCAGATTTTCATTAATAATAAAGATTATCACTACGATCAAATCGGCAGCTGTAGCTCAGGTAGAAGAGCAGTTGTCTTTCAACTGGAAGGTTGGGAGTTCAATTCCAGGCTTCTCCTGACTACATGCTGAAATGTCCTTGGGCAAGACACTGAACCCCTACTAGCCCCCCGATGTGCTTATCGAGGTGTGAGTGTGTGTGTGTGAATGGGTGAATGTGACTGTATAGTGTAAAGCGCTTTGAGCGATCAATAAGACTGGAAAAGCGCTGTGTAAGTATGAGTCCATTACCATTACAATGTTAAGAGGCTTTTATTTTGACCTAGAAATTATGATGAAGACATTTCCTGTTAAACTTTTCACCAATCAGAGAGCTCTAATAGTACTCTTAACGGTAATATCACATCAGGAAGAGTCAAAAATCACAGTGAGTAGAAAGTTGTATGTGTGTCTATAAAGAAATAAAAATAATGATCCTCTATGGCTGGAATAAATGCATCTGATGCATCTGAGCTGCGGGTGGTTTTGTGAGAATAGTAGGCAAATAGTAAATGAGGAAAAAGTGGGAAAGACTTGTATGATGTGTAGATGAGAAAAGGTTTGTTCACTGTTGATCTGTGTGTTATTTCCACAAAGTTGTGTTAGTAATGCATTCTGTTTTCTTCTTCTGGTTGCTCTTATGCTGCTACCATACATTCATTTTACATGGTTTGGCCTCTTAATCTGACATCTGAGGCTGAAACACAGAACTTCTACATGCAGTTTTATAAACACAAGCAGAATAAAAAAATTGCAACAAAAAGACCTAAAATCTCAGATTTAATAAGGGAGAACAGCTTTATTTTACTGAGATCGACATGGTTGAGTAGAAAAAGCAGGGATTTCTTGGACATTGAGCACCTGCTTCTCTCCTGTCCCCCCTATCCCAGATGAAGAGCAGCAGCGAGAGCGTGAACGTTTGGAGAGGCAAATTCAGCATCTGCGTGTATCCGGGGAGGAGTGCCAGCGGAGACGGGAGCTGCTGGAGCAGGCCGTGGCATCGGCACAGACCCGCAACAGACAGCTGGAGGAAGAGCTGCTTAGGAAAAGAGCTTACGTGAAGAAGGTGGAGCGACTGCAGAGCTCGCTGGCCCAGCTGCAGGCGGCATGCGAGAAGAGGGAAGTGCTAGAGCTGCGGCTGCGCACTCGGCTGGAGCAGGAGCTGAAGAGCCTTCGCGCGCAGCAGGTTAGGAGAGGAAGTCCTTACATCTACTTAGATTAAGAAGCGTTAGCGTGTTGTGAGGCATATGTCTGCAGGTCATTCTGTCAGAGGTATTAGCTACCTTTTGATCTAACTTTTTTTATATTTCACCTTTTAAAATAGTTTACTCTTTTTCTTTTCATTTTCATCAGTACAACCTGACATGTGAGATTTTGACATCCTGTATAAACAAACTGCATTTAAAATCACACAAAAAACATCAAATCAAAGTGTGAAGCACTCAGATATATTTAACATTTTATTTCACATATAAATGGTTTGTAAAACAGCAATGCCTCATTGCGCCATAATTACAAAAAAATAAGTTATCGGCATAAGGCGGCACAATATCGTTTCCGCTCTAAAACCAGTGCTTTTAAAACCTCCTGCCACCAGGGGGCAGCACTTTTATCTGCCCTTGGACATTTTTTGTTGCTTTCACACCCACAATTTCCACCATTAGGTGTTATTTTTCTTGCAGTTTCTTTAGAATTGCCCATTTTGCCATTTCTTCCTTCACCAAATGTGACGTTAATACACAGAAAACAGTTTGTGATGCATTTCTATCGTAAAACTGCATTTACTTGGCCTATCGACACTTTATAAACTGATACATATAGTTTGATGTCCATACTTGCTGTGTAATATTAAGCCAAACTTATTTGTATGCGACAGCATCTGTGTCAGAGGGTTAACCACTCTGTCCGGTCTTTCCTGTCAGTCCCAGAACCAAGCAGCCAACTTCAGTGCCACAGAGCTGAGCTCGTCCACGCTGCAGCAGCAGCTGAGGGAGAGAGAGGAGCGTATTCTGGCCCTGGAGGCAGACATCACCAAGTGGGAGCAGAAGTACCTGGAGGAGAGCACCATGAGGCAGTTTGCTATGGATGCAGCCGCCACCGCCGCAGCCCAGAGGTGCAACCATGTGCTGTGACTTGAAAGATGAAAATCTTTTGGTTGTTAATCACTTCTGTTAACAACAGTCTGTTTTATTATCAGAGACACAACCATCATCAATCATTCACCTCGCCATTCACCAAACAGCAGTTTCAATGAGGACCTGCCTTCATCTAATCACAGACACCAGGAGATGGAGAACAGGTACTACAAGTGTGTGTCTTTGTTCCTTCATCGCTTGTGTGTGTGTGTGTCTGCTATTTCAATCATGGGGCTGTGATTTACTTTCCTCCGTTCCTGCACAGGATCAGAGTTCTTCACGCTCAGCTTCTGGAGAAGGATGCTGTGATCAAAGTCCTCCAGCAGCGCTCCAAATGGGAACAGGGCAAACTGGAGAAGCAGGGGCTTCGCCCGGCCAGATCTGTTCCCACCATCAACACCGCAAGCAGCCACACAGAGTGTAAAGGTGTGTTTTAATCCTTTAGGTTTCAGGCCACGCTGACGAATCTCAAATCTCAAATATGACCAAGCAACAACTGGTGGAGTGGTCGGTGTCGCCAGACAGAATGTATGCACCCCAAAAAAACCGAAGTAGAGAGCATGAGACGACCTTTTTCATGTTACTCAAATAGATGGCTTGTTTTTAAACTGGAATGCATATCATCTCTCACTCCAGAATAGACTGATCCAGAATAGTCATGGGAAGGGCAGATGTTCTGGGGTGTGTAAATGTGGATGTAAGTGGCTAATTAAACAGCGTCCTGTCTTTATCCATATTTGTAGGAAAGAGTCTCTCAGATGACCAGACAGGTGCTGCTGCGATTAAATCCCCATCCTTTGTCACGGCCAAAGGCCCAGGCCGGGACTCGGGGAGCCAAAGTGATGAGACTTTGCAGGAGTGTGAGGTCACAGCAGAGCCAGGCAAGCTGAAGGCGTCTGAGAGAAACTCAGCAGCTTCCACTGGTGGGTTTTTGTTATTAACCAGCCCCATTAACCCTTTAAATGCCGATAGAGCAGCATTGTCACTTATTGTCATCTGTTTGTCAGAACGGTTGTGTGTAACTCTAGGGGTGTAATTAGTGATGGACAGTTTACTTTAAAGCTAAAGCAGAGTTTTAAACAACTGGAAATGAGGAGAATGTGTAGATATGTAAATAGTTTCTATATTCCCAATATTTCCTGATCTTTTAAATGAATTTTGACTTGTTTAGTAAACAGAAGTAAAGGGTAAAATGGCAGCACTGGGTTTGGAGTTTTAGGTGGGAACCCTGTTGTGCTGCTCAGTGTTACTAAATATGATCAGACTTAGATTATCAGCTTAAAACAGGATAATGAGCAGCATCATACTTGTTTGGTTCTTTATTATTATTATTCTATTCAATATTATTTTCTCACCTAATTCATGTAGATGCCTCTGAGGAGCCAATGGCCACACTCAGGACGCCCCAGAGCTTCAACGGCTCAGACTCAGAAGCAATCGAGATCCTGATTTGAGCCGTGATCAGAGCTCAGACGATCGATGACGACCAGCAGTGGTGTGAACCTTCGCCTCAGGTGTAATGGACGTCTGGCTTAGAGCAAAGTGCAAGGTTGTGTGTATGTGGCTCAGTTTTTAGAAGCTGAGCTTTCCTTCCACTGTTTCTGCACATTTCACAGGTGGACAGACGCTTTGTCAAGGTACCTGGACAGTATTTTGCAATATGAGAGAAAATGTGCTGCTGATGATGCATGTCGTGGGTATGAGTTGTATTTATACGTGTAAAAGCTGCTCATATTGTGATGTATCTATTCTTTTTGCAAAATCCTTTTCTTTTACTTTACCTACATGATTAGTGTGTTTTGTGTTATGTTGAACTGACAGTAGCATCCCTAGTACCACACCCTCTAATGTAATGGGAATATTTATAAAGTACTCAGAATAAGCATGTTCTATGTTTAATGCCATCTTTGAGGGTTATTTTTTCACAAGACAGCTCTAATATGAATAACAGTTGTTCCTCTTTTTAAAATACATTTGTGGCCTCTTGCTAGCGACGCGTTTGAGGATTTGAATGCAGAGCTTGCAGAAGGCCCGCTCATTTCTCTCTCAAAAAAACCCTGCGAGGATTGACAGCATTTCACCAGGGTCCAATTTTCCACATCCAGGGTTAATGTTCAGGGCCCCAAATGGCGACGGCCCAACATTTCACTCCCCTCCGATGACACACTGGAGCTAATCTTCTCACATTCCTCGCTGAGGGAATGCTCCAGTTAAAGAAAAAGGCTATCTAAAGTCTGACCCCTCGGCCTTGTTAAAATGGCACGCATTCTCCAGAAGATTCCTTTTCTGGGGTTGGTTATTTCTTCTGAGCCATGGTAGCTGGTTCTACCATCAGCATGGAAATGGTCAACTATAATTGGCCTCCATTTGCTCCACTATTTGTTGTCTCAATGTGTTCTATTCAGCTGTGTTTTCTCCACTGCTCAAGCATCTCACATTTCTGAGTAGACTATATACTTAACATGGTATTTTCTATTTATTACACCCTGCTTAATATAGGATTAGTGCTGAATGTAGACTACTGTTTTCAAGGAATGTTCTTTGTATTTAACTGGAATGTGCCGCTATTTGCTCTGCTCCTTTAAAAGAAAAAGGCCGCTAACTAAAATTTAGCGGTCTTAAGTGTATGTGCTCTCATCTATTTTTATTGTTTATGTTGGATTTATGTTTGTTAACAACATTAAAGTTGTCCAAAGTGCACAAATGGCACGTGAAAACCCCATTAAATTACTATTCCCCATCAAGCTCCTGTTTCCCATGACAGTGCATCTGCTGGTCAATGCCACATGCTAGTTTCTGACCTTTTATTTTGGATTTTTGTTCCAATGTGTGGGTGTTTTGAAGTGAGAGATGTTAATATATTGTTTGTTTTTTTGTTTGAATATGACTCATTGTTTTGTTTTTGGTGCCAAAGATGTATTCTGTGTTTAAGTTATAACTGATGACAAATACAATAGGCTCTGTTAGGGTGCCTTGCTTCAGCTGGTTGACCCAAGTTATTGTTTGCTGTGAACTTTTGTAAAGGAGACATTTGTATGTATGCCTTAAACTGTTACGATAATAGATTAAATTACTTAATATATGTCCGAAAGACCTTGTTTTGTTTTTGTTTTGGGCAAGTATCTGTGCAATGGATTACAAAAACATCTTACAACCTTTTTCAATAAATAAAATTTCAATTACCCTTATTGTTTGAAGCTACCCAATAAAATTACACAATAAATTTGTGATGGTTGAAAATTTAGCAAAAAAAAGTAAACTTGATCTAGCAGCATTAGCTAAAATTAACCTGAATAAGATACCAACAAAAACTAATAAAATTTGACATTTCAAACAATATAATTTATTACTCAATGAACCTTATGTTTGAAGATAGCTAGTTAAATAAGGTGGATGAATTTGTGACAACTGAAAATAAAGAAAAAAAAGTCAAAAGTTGAAACAACTAATTCGATATATTATGGTTGACCTAACTTAGCAAGCCTCGGCTCAGGCTAGCTCCAGTGTCATAAGCAAAGCTAATGCATTTAGTCACGTAAACACTGACTTTCTGAAGTTCAAACTGAGCAGCAACATGAAAAAAGATGATTTAAGTGACTTTGAAAACAGCATGGCTGTTGGTCTGAGTATTTACTGGGATTTTTACCCACAACCATCTCCAGTGTTTACAGAGAATGTTGTGAAGGAGAGGAAATATCCAGTGAGCAGCAGTTTGTCTGGACCAGAATGTCTTTATGTCAGACTGGAAACATCATGAGAACATGGATCCATCCTGCCTTGGATCAATGCTTCAGGCTGCTGGTGGTGTAATGGTGGGGG
>JBAMHV010000015.1:23774277-23794103 GCA_037177535.1 Pseudomugil gertrudae | reverse complement strand
GTGACTCCACCTCCCCCCAGGTCTCCACCGAGCCGTTCACTGCGGTCTGCACGGACCGTCTTGAAGCCGTGTACAGATGATTGGTTAATATTACAACCATATTAACGAATCATCTTTCAGATTATTACGAGCTGCTTAGTTACGTTTTTTTAACATGAACAGTTTGTGTATCTTTGTTTCAGGTTCTGATGCATTATTGCTTTATGAGGCCCATCATATCTTTTACATGGGTTTTGTGAATTCTGGTACAGTTGTACCTTTTGGCCTTCGCACACACTGGCTTACACTGTTTTATTAAATGGAAATAAAAGTCAATAAATCAACGGGCTTCACAAAGTAATAAAGAAATGCGAAGACGGGAGAAATATTTGGATAAAAATGGAGCTGAATTAAGTTCATCGTTCCAGCTGCTAAGTTATGTTGCCATGGCAACTGATTTACATTTCAGCCAATTCACTTGGCTGCTGTTGACATCCTCGCGTCTTATTTAATTCACTCACATATCTAGATGAACTGTTGGCTTGCTTAGGGAAACTGTATTTTATTAAAGGAGGCTGCCGACTTGTTGTTGTTTATTCCCACAGGTCCTCCGGCTTTGGTTCTGGTTAAACTGTTGTTGTTTATTGGTTTGGTCTGCTTTCCTATACGTAGTTATGCTGATGTACCTCTTCTGTTCTTAGGGTAACATGCAACGCTGTAAACTTGTGATGGACCAAGTGACGGAGGCCAGAGACACCATGATGAAAGTTCTCGACCACAAGGAGAAGGTGCTGAAGCTGCTCAACAAGAACGGCACCGTCAAGAAAGCCTCCAAACTGAAGCGTAAAGAACGGGCGTAGGCGTGAGCGCCTCATCTAACACCCGTTTCTCAATGGGAGAAGGTCCCGCTCTGACTTTTGGTGCTATGATTTGCTGCATACAATCGTGTGCCGTCCCTGACTGAGAAGCGACAGGGAGGCTCCAACGAGCAGGAAGCCCATCAGCAACAGGTTCTCATCACACTATCCACATATTGAAGCGTGGAAAGAATAGGCTTTATTAGTCTGGCCAACTGGACAACCTCCATGGTTTCTCATTCATGTTTTCAGAGGCCATCTTTACTAACTTAGATTCTGCCTCCAATTATTTTTAAGCCAGTTTGAAGATGGCACTCTGTGTGTCTGATGTTTGGCACTGAGTGCATTGGATCGGACACTCTGCATGAACTGTAAGAGAAGATGGATTGGGACTGAAGCAGGAGCTGTAGAATGGAGTAAGTCAGTCTTTCACAAACTCTACAGACAAATCTCAGCTGTGCTTTTTTTCATCAGTCTGTGCCTTCATTTTGTCAAGTGTAAATGAATTGGATCAGGACATGTGTGAGCTAGTTCACATGTCAAATACTAGAACATGTAAATATATATATATTTTTTATCCAGAGCGTTTTGTTTGTACTTGATTTAGCTGTCTGGTTTGGATACATGGCTTCCTACCATAAGCCACAAGTTTAGGCGTAAACAAAAAAATGATTGAGTCTTCAGTGATGTTGAAGTAAAACCTGAACCTGGCATGTTGAATTGATTTCATGTAGAAAAAAAACGCTCTTTAATGATCCTTAGATTTGAAAGTGAAAATGCCAATTGAAGTTTTTATTAAACTGCCATTTTTAATCCACTTAACGACAAATTGATATCACACAATGGCTGTGCTGTCATACGACTTTGATAGGCTAGAAAGGAGGAGTCTGGCTGTCTTAACATGATCACAGTGGTGGATTGAATTCATGTAAATGACTGTAAATGTGCTTTTGGTTTTCCATTGACATGGTTCTTTTCATGTTTTTGTACTCTGATGTGATTTGTGCTGTGTGATGTGCTGCTTCATGCTGCAGTGTTACATTTACAACGTAGCGAGATGAAGCAAGCCGGAAGCATCTAGCCACTGTACGTTGTTTTTGTCTGTGTAATTATAGTAAAGATACTTAAAGATAACAAGGTGTCCTGTTCACTCTGATGGTCTTTTACATGCTTTTTTTTTGACAGTATGGCATCAGAATCAAAGGATCAAACTTCATTCAGATTAAAGGGGATAAAATGGACCAAATCCAGGATCAGCATCTTTATGTTGAGTTAAAATACAGTTGAACTGTCAGGATGACGTCCTCTTAGGTCATTTTACAGACCGAAACAGTTCAAGCTAATCATCCAGTCAGTATTCAGCCAAGCCCATCTATAATAAATAAAAGCTTTGCTAAGGAAAAGCAGCAGATTCCATCAAATTTAGACTTTGAGTCAGTTCTCCATCCTAAACATGGTCAGGTATATCATTAGCTTCAATAATAATTTTCTATTTAACATTAAAGATCAATACATAACTGAAGATGACATCAAAATACATTAATGTAACCCTGTGGCACTTCTTTTATATATCTTGTTTTGCTCAGGTTTGATGATTATTTATTTATTTTTAATTTATTTATTTTCCATACTGCTTCATCCAGTTCAGGGTCACAGGTAACTGGAGCTTATCCCAGCAATCAATGGGCAAAAGATGGGGTACACAGATCACCAGTCCATCACAGGACAACAGAGAGACAAATGAGCACACACACACACACACACGGTCAGTCCTAAGGACAATTAAGAATGATCAATCAACCTAACCTGCATTATTTTGGATGGTGGAAGGAAGCTTAAGTCCCTGATGAGAACCCACACAGCAACTTTCTTGCTGTGAGGCTGTGACGTGAATCACTGTCCCACCATGCAGCCCCTAAATAAACAAAAGGAATATATTGCATGATTAAAAAAAACAACTTTAAAAACAACAAAAAATTGATAAATTGTATAAAATATAAAGAAATCGATTTATGAATCTCATCAAGCCAAATTTATTCCCAGTAACACATTTCAGACATTTGATTTTTTGATTGTGGATGTGATGCAGCAACAATCTTCCAGGATGACGAAGAGGATCTCCTCTTCTTTTAACATCTGTCTGTAAACATCTGGAAAGAGAGGAGAGCAGCTACTGGACTTTTCCCAGTGGAATGATGTCCCATTCTGGTCTGATGCAGGATTCTAGCTGCTCTAGTCCTGGACCTTGTTGCTGCTTTCATGATGCTCCAGATGTGAAACATCTGTACTGCAGGCAGACCAGTTCAGTAGCGGAGCTCGTCCCCTGTGAAGCCATGCTGCTGTGATGGATGCAGGATGTGGATTGTGTCCACATTTGGCTTAGCATGATGGAGCTTTAACCTGCTTTCATGGCTTTCAGGGTGAACTTTCTGGATTCTTCCTGAGTCCATGCTGCGTTTTATCACAGTCATGTCTGCTTTTAAAGCAGAGCTGTCAGAAGATCACATCACCAGAGTGCAGGTTTGTCCCACATATGCAGAGATTCCTCCTGATTCTGAATCTTTTGCTACGCTGTAGATGGATCTTCAGTCAGAGTTAACCCAATACCACGCGTAGGACATCATGGAGTTGTGTTTTTATTCACATCCATACAGAGGCCAACATGTTTCAGGCAATTATGGTTTTAATACTTGTTTCTCATCCTCTGTTTTTATCTTCAGGTGTAAATTATTTTTACTTACTGGTGTTTAAGCACGTTGCTTTGCTAGTAGTTCTATATTTTCCAGACCAAGTCCAGTCTGCTATCTGATGTTTACGACATAATTGCTTATGCATAAGTTCATAACAGGTTATTTGACCCATGATAACATTATGGAACGGGAAAAAGAGTTACTGGCATTGGGGGAAATTAACTTCCCATTTCTAGCACACTTTCTAACACCTTCTCATGGAGACCTGTCCCGCTCTATTTGTTGGGCTAATATTTGGTATCTGTGGACATGGATATGGTGTTTTTCATAGAAACTTCGTCCGTTTCAATGTGTTTGAAGTTTCTAGACTCAGTTCAGGTCACCGTGTTGTAACAATGGGGGTTTGAACAGCAGGAGACAGTTATTTAAATGAACCAGTCTGATCTGAGTAAACACCCAGAGTGTGGTGGTGACGCTTGGAGGCCAAAGTCAAAGAGCCATAAAATGAGACAATGCTGGGAAATCGTCCTGCTTCACAGTCATTCATAGACGAGTTCCCTCAGCTGTAGAAGAAGCTTTCCGCAGGTAAGAGCTCAAAGTTAATCATGACATTGTTCCAATAAATGGTTTTTTATAAGCTGTCAGTTGTGAAAAAAACCTGAGAATTAAATGTTTATTTACCATGATACAATTTATTAGTATAGATAAAAACTTTTCAGCTGTTTGTCTCAACTGTAATGAAGACTCGGTGTAGAATAACTCATTTACTCCACAGATTCACTCCATATTTCTACCATGCTGCATTTAAGTAAGGTATGGTTATCTGCTTATTACATGCACATCACTCTTAAATGAACGATTAGGCTTTAATTCCAGCTTCTTCTCCTTCATCAGGGGGATTTTGTATGGGTGGACACTGGTGCCGGGGTGTCAATCGGGGCTGAAGTGAAGGTTACGGACACCGGGCAGCTTCAGCTGATCGATGATGAAGGAAAGGTACAACACCACTAACTTTCATCTCCATAACGTCCTGGAAACATCCTGGAAATCAAACCTCTTATGTAATGATTCTTCCACCACAAACATACAGGAGCACAAGATCAACAAGAAGATTGAGGGCAGTATCCGGCCCATGCACCCCACGTCTGTTAAAGGTGTGGATGACATGATAAGGCTGGGTGACCTCCATGAGGCTGGGCTGCTCAGGAACCTGCTGGTGCGACACAAAGAGGGCCTCATCTATGTAAGTTTCTTTTCCACTGATTCATTGTGGAAACACCTAGTTTTATGATGTCCATAACCTGCCGTAGAACTGCTTACTGGTGTTGGCCTGGCCCTGCTGCGCAGCACCCAGTGATGGTAGACTTTGCCCCGCAGCTTATCACAGAGCTGTTTGTCTCCATGGAAACGATTACGCCTCTGTTAAAAAGAACATCCAAGTGTTTCCATGTCATCGCTTCAAAGCTCAGCAGCGTGCTGCAGCTGTGAATCAGCCATTTTATTAGCAGTAAACACTGGCAAAGGTAAATACAAACAAAATGAAGTGATAAATACGAAACCTTATGATTGCTTAAGAACAGTGAAAGGATTTTTTCCATACGTTACATTTATCACGATTATATTTCCAAACTAGAGTTCAAACTCAACGCTGTCTAATGAAGTGTCATGTTAGTTCCAGTTTTACATGAAAACTAATCGTTTTAAACATTTTCATGAGAAATATTAGAAAAAGTTTGCATTAAATGTTTAAAAATGTGATAAATTCATTTGACAACGTGACATTCAACAGACTTTCTGTAATGAAATTATTTATTTACACCCAAACAAACAAAAACAAACAAATAATTCAGAAATTGTATATAATAATACATCATCATACATAGCACTAAATGCAGGATATATTTATGCTGGGATTTGTTTTTAATAAGTGCGCTCCTTAATATTTATATTAATAAATTATATTTGTACCTTTTTACATTTAAAATGAACTAAATTATGACATTATTGGTTGCTCACATCACTCCCTGCAGTGTGGGAGTGGTTTTATTCCCAATTATTACACTGTTAAAAGAGAATGGTTGAACCAACTGAATTGAATTAAGCAGATACAAGAAAAGTTTATTCAGCCTGACAGATTTAAGTCAGACTTACTTAAATTATTTAGCTTCTTTCAAACTAACAATCTAAATCACTTTGACCAAATTTCATGGTAGTGAAATAAACAAATTAGAGTTGTGCCAAATTGAATATTTGACTTATCCAAAAGCAACTTTTATTGACATTGTACTTGATGGTATAGCATACTATTCACATAATGTTTCTTTAATAGGAGTAGGTGGGTTATTTCTCACTTTAACATTTTAACAGGACAGAACAGCATTGTGTAATGTAAACATAAAACTCTTATTAATCACACCACATACAATTCCTGCTTATGAAGTCTTCGTGACAGTTTTTACACACTTGGTACCAAATTATTTGAGTAAACCTGACTGACAAGTTTCACTATTTTTCATACATTAACCTGGATTATATAAACTCAATTACTTGTTGTGAAGTGAAGTTGGTTCTACAATTCACTTGACTTCACGTCATTAAACCAATAAAAGCACATTTTTATCACAGTTCATGTATGAACAACCCGAATCACCACCAAAGAGTTTGACTCGAGCAGGGATGGATTGAGATCTCTGTTACTTCTCCAGAACCATCACCCGTAGATCCGCTGAGACTTGAGAAATTTTGCCAAAGCTTTTCAAAACCATTCGGCCTCATTTTCCTTTCTGTAGGATTTTTCCTGGCCGTTTGCTCCACACCGAGCCATCTTAACTGGTCACATGACTTATTATGTCATGCCCAGGGACACATAAATGTAAAAAAAAGTGTTTCCGTGATACTTTAGTGAAAAACTTCTATGTCAAAATATCTGAAAAACAACCTCATAAAAGCTTTTTAACTAGTTGAGGATTTTTTGTGTTTCCATTATCAGATTGCAGTATTTATTTGCACAATTCTAGATTAAATGGGAAAACCTCAGGTAATCTACGTACACCTCGCTCCTCCCGAGTTTAGCTTCAAGTACATGAAACCAAAGTGTGTTGTTGTAATTTTCCAAAACTGCAGGTTCTGTGCTTTTTACAATGCACCTCCTGGGATTTATGGCTTCTAAACTGCTGTGTAAACACTCACACCGTGACCAGGTAGCAAGGATGTTGCCATGGAAACACTGTGGTAGTGTGTCCATGTTGTTGCTCCATGTACTCTGTAGCAGCACTCTATTAAAATATAGACTGTAAATAAAAAGATGGACAGAGCCTCAGTGACGTTACACATGGCAGTGTGATGCTGGCCGTCCCTCTGAGAACATAGAAAAATGGACAAAGAGGGGGCTGTGAGCATGGGGGTGTATGATTGACACCATCAAACTCTGAGCTGACTGTAACTAAGAGTTAATCAAGCTAACCTGCAGCTAACAGTTTCTGCCTTCTTGCCACTGGCTATCAGATACCTGTCAATCAAAAGGACACGCCCCTTATTATGCTGGATTTCAAGATTAAATAACATCTAAACGGCCCGTCATAGTTATCATGAAGGTAGACTCTATGTATTAAATCTAAAATGTTTTTTGTACCAGGCTGGAAACATGTTTATTGCTGCTGTGAAGTTGGTCGGTGGGCATTGACTGGAAAGGACTGGAAAAGGGACAAGGCTTCACTTTTATCTGCTGGATGTTTGATCCAAACTCACAATGAGGGAATGGAGTAAACTACTGTTTACATTGCGATAGATGCAAACACGGCATGCTTGCTCTGTTATGCTTAATGCTTAGCAGCCTCTATTCCCAACAGAAAGGTCTCAATAAAGAAGGGTGGGTCAGATGTTTCCCCACTTCCAGTATTTACCGTTGGCTTTGCCTGCTCAGTCTGGAAGGTTGCTGTTGCGGTCTTCCTGCCTAAATGTTCCCACTGCGACATTATATCTGCACCCCGTCCTGTTGTGGTTAGGGGGCTCCTGCGGTGGTGCCTGCAATGGTTCTGGGTGGACTGACTCCTAGTGTGGATGCATCCCAAAAGTATTGTTTCCTCACATCAGTGTCAGGACAGTTATTGTTATTAGTATTTATATACCTGCTTTCAGTTCAGAGACAGAAAATAGGAGTTCAAGTTCTGGCTTAAATGGGTAAAAAGGCAGGGGGAAGTGGGGGGAATGTCGTGTGTGTGTGTGTCAGGGGGTATGTTTTGTTTGTGTGTATAAGTGTGTGTACACATGTGTGAATTGTTTTACCCATGTAAAGCATCACGTGTTGCTGTTGGTATGAAAAGTGCTTTATAAATAAAATGATTAAATCTATTTGAATCTGTCTTACATTGCCCCATAAATTCATAATCTATTGCCCTTAATATTATCAAAAGGACGTGACTCTTTTTTATAAAATATATCATAAGGGAATAAACACTGCTGCATGTATTACCATACATACCACACATTACCATGTGTGTAAAATGAGCTTTATAAATAAAATGGATTGGATAGAGATGAAGTTTCACTCAGGAACGATTGAGCTTATTTCAGCAAGATGATGCCACATTCTGAGTGCATCACATCCATGTTGAGTTTTGGTGCTGAGCTGGACTCTTTACAGTCTAAATAGCTTAAAAGATCTGCTGCAACATTACATAAAAATAAATAAATGAGAAAATAATTGGTGTTCCTGGTGTGTCAGAAGAGATAATGCAACACGGTGGGTCACATATTCTAATTCATTACAAGCTATTTTTCTGTTTAGAAGAAAAAACATGTATTGTTCTGTTTTTAAAGGCTGCTGCATTTATAGACAATTATTCTCTTTATCTCACACTTACCAATCATGTGATGAACATCAGTATTTAGCACAGCTTTTCATAGCTGTGACTAATCACTGAAATGTTTACAGCTGCAGAATAATGTGTCATGATCGCTGAATAAGAGGTCATTTGACTCCGTGCTCATCTTCCAGCATAATAACTTGTTTATGCTCACCACACAGACACACTGATGAAGTGCTCCACTGTGTGATAGTAATCATTTCACTCTGTTTTTCAGACGTACACAGGCTCCATTTTGGTGGCTGTCAACCCTTACGAGCTGCTGCCCATCTACACCACTGAGCATGTGCACATGTATACGGACCGACGGCTGGGGGAACTGCCCCCGCATGTCTTCGCCATCGCCGATGCTTGCTTTTTCAACATGCGCCGCAACAGGAAGAACCAGTGCTGTGTCATCAGGTGACAATCACAAACCAAAACTCACTACAAGATTTCTGACTGTCTAATAACTGATGTTAAACTGGCACAATCTATCCTCAATGTTCCCAACTTAGGAGACTTTATAGTTTTAAAGGTAAATGTAAAATAAAACAAAGAACACACCAACAATAATCAATGAATCTAGTAGCAATTAAATCTACAATCACATGAACAGTTAAGTGGATATCAGCAAATAAAGACGATTGATCGTCACCTGAGTGAGAACCATATGTTTTCATCACTGATGTTGCTGTTTATATTACCCTGCAAAACCCAGTGACACAGGACATGAAGCAAAATGGGAGAGCAGAAATAAACACAAACATTTGCTGTCATGCATCTCAGACACAGTCAGGGTTAATCTGTATCAGTCACATTAAACTAACATCATTAGCATGACCAATAATATAAAGTGTGATAATAATTATAGGATGTTAAAGCGTGGAAGCAGCAGCACCAGAGTTTTTCTGCTTTAAGTCTGCACACACACTTTCCTGTTTGCGTTGATGTTTGTTTTATTGTGTTAGATGTTTTATTTTTTATTGTTGGGCTGCTCTCTGCAGTGGTAAATGGATGGACTCATACTTATACAGCGCTTTTCCAGTCTTATTGACCACTCAAAGCGCTTTACACTATATAGTCACATTCACCCATTCACACACACACTCACACCCCGATAGGCACATCGGGGGGCTAGTTGGGGTTCAGTGTCTTGCCCAAGGACACTTCAGTATGTAGTCAGGAGAAGCCTGGAATTGAACTCCCAACCTTCCAGTTGAAAGACAACTGCTCTTCCACCTGAGCTGTGGACTTCCACAACCCTGAACTGGAGTAAGTGGAGTAGAAAATGAATGCATGAATGAATATTATGCAACATGAGACACCCAAATTTCTCTAAAGGAGACAATAAAAAATGTTGCCCCATCACAAAGCCTTTCTGTAGGTCACTTTTTAAAAAGAAACGCTTCACTTTAAACATATTTCTCACTTTGTAACCTTCTTTTGTGAATCTGAAACGATTATTTATGCTCCAAGCAGGCTGAAACCAGGAAATGAGTCAGGTGCAGATAAAACTCAGAATAAAAGTCCAAAAGGCAGTAATTAAAAAAACACTCCAACAGGCACAGGAGAAAAAAATAACACGTGATTAGCAATGACTGCATTCTAGTAACTCAAACAGTGTTTCATGCACTTAATGTGTACACGAGTGTGTGTGTGTGTGTGGTGGGAACAAAATTGAAGAGAGCTCTGATTGGTCAAATTGGACATCATAGCAAAAACTATCAGAGCATCACAAAGAACATCAGTAAATACATTTGTTTTATGCTTGCTCACCTGTTTGGTTTGTCCATCAGTGGAGAGTCGGGGGCTGGGAAGACCGAAAGCACCAAGCTGATGCTGCAGTTCCTGGCTGCAGTGAGTGGACAGCACTCCTGGATAGAGCAGCAAATTCTTGAAGCCAACCCCATCTTAGAAGGTAAAAGGAACCAATCACAGAGTTTTCCTGATTGGATCAACAACCCCAAATCCAATAAGTTGTGGCGCTGTTTCAAATGAAAATACAATAGGATGTGATGATGTTCCCATTAAACCATATTCTATTCCCAATAGAAACATAAGCAACATATCAGATGAGACTGAGACAAACTGGATCTAAAATTAGTGGAACACTTTAGAAAATATCCCTCAACATAAAATAAAACGACTTTCAAAATGGCCCCCTTGACATTGTATTTCATCCAACAATTCAGACCTAGGAGGAATCTCTGTGCTCATAGACCAAGGCAGATGCTGTTGATCTTGGAGTCAAGCAGCTCGGCATTAAAAGCAAATATGATTATCTACTGGAAATCATTAATGGACTCAGGCAGACTTCCAGAAACATCCACACATGCAGGTTAAACGTCCATCATGCAAAGAAGAAGCCATATCTGATCACCAACAGTAATGGAAACCTGGACATAGCTGCAAACTGCCTTTTAATGTGAGTCTGCTCTTCCAACGTGGAGGAATTCTGATGGATCAACTGGACGGTTCTGGTGGGAAGGTCTCTCTAAAACTGGGCCCAGTTCAGCACAAAGACCTAAGAGCACATCTAGGGAGTCTAAATCTGCTTAGTCATCGTCAGGGACAAGGAAATGTTCAAGGTCATCATCCGTTCTGTCCTAATTCTACTCCTTAAGCAAGGCCAGTGCATCCATCTCCATCATTACACATGAGAGGCGTCGTGGTATTTATATCTGCAGAGATCAGACTCATCAGTGGAAGCGGCTCCATCTCTGATGCTGATTTCATGTTTGTTGCCACACAGTCCCGTTTCTCTTTCATACCTCTTCATAAACATGTTTATGGAAACGTTATGGCTCACTACAAACCAAAGTAACATTGCTGGTTTGTATATTTATAACTCGTTTGGTTTATAGTGAAATGAGATGCATGAATCTCTCTGTCAGGCTGCAACTCACCATCTCACCATCTGCATTGTTTCCCTGTTTCCAAAATGTCCGTACGCTCGAGTCACAGTTTACAAACAGGTGTTCACATTCTCCTGTCAAGTTTGTTTTCATAGATCACACCGCAGTGAAAGTGGCATACACCAGTTTCAGGCCCCGTTTTGTGTTATGTGACCCCAGGACTGTAGAGCAGCTACATCCTCCATCAGACCAGAAGGGGATAACATTCTTCCCCTTAAAACTCCAGCAGCTGGTCTTTCCACATGTTTACAAAAAGAGGAGATGCTATGTGATGTTATTCCAGATCTTTCACCAATACAACACATGGAGCCTCTATGAAATCATTAAAACACTGCATTCTGTTTTACATTTTCAACAGCGTCCCAGCTTTTTGGTGCTTTTATGACCGTTTTCTTCATATTTCCTGTCTTTCCCCCCAGCTTTTGGTAATGCAAAAACCGTTCGCAATGACAACTCCAGTCGATTCGGAAAGTACATTGACATCAACTTCACAAAGGGCGGGGCCATCGAAGGGGCTCGCGTCGACCAGTACCTGCTGGAAAAGTCCAGAGTCTGCCGTCAGGTGGGGAAAATGTTCAGCTGTTTATTTATGTAAAGATGAACGAGTCAAATCCTGTAACAAAAGAGGGTTGTGTGAACAGGCGCCAGAGGAAAGAAACTACCACATCTTCTACTACATGCTGATGGGGATGTCAGCGGAGCAGAAGAAGATTCTTTCCCTCGGGACGGCGGCTCAGTACAAATATCTCACCATGGTACTGTAATATTTCAGAAGTATTTGCCTTTGTTTTGTGATTAACAGATATGGTAATTAGTTCTTAAGCATGAAACCATCTCACCAGGGTAACTGCACCAGCTGTGAAGGACGGGATGATGTGAAGGAGTACGCTCACTTCCGATCGGCTCTGAAGATCCTCATGTTCACAGAGTCAGATTCCTGGGAAATCTCCAAGCTTCTCGCTGCCATGCTTCACCTGGGCAACGTGGATTTTGAGAGTAAGGGTGGTGATCTTCAAACAATATCCAGTGCTGCAAATACTGAGCAACTTTCTGATGCATTTACTATTTCAGGCACCATAGTTAGTAACCTGGAGGGAAGTGAAATCCTGCAGTCGTCCCATTTCAAGACGGCCAGCAAGCTGTTGGAGGCGAGTGTAGTTTTCCTCTACACGGGGAAAGAATGTGCTGACATGAGCTAATCTGATTGCATCTTTGTCAGGTGGATCCCACAGCGCTGGAGAACAGTCTCACTCAGCGCTCTGTCATGACCACCAGAGAGACGGTGACCAAGAATCTGACTTCTGCCCAGGCCTTGGATGGCAGAGACGCCTTTGTCAAAGTAAAACATGTCACACTTGATCTGCATATTTTATGCCCCAAAACAGAAGAAATGAATTAGACAAAGAGGCTGCTAGTGGTTTAACAGATTAAAGGTCCCATTTTAAACATTTTTCAGCAATTTCGTATGAGCGTCAGAGGTCCAACAATGTTGTGTTCAAAGTGTTTTACCCCTAATTCAGCCTAACTTTAATTTTAGTCATGTCAAAAGTGGCTCTCATAAGCTTTACTGAGAATAAGCTGTTTCTGAGTCTGAAGCTTTAAATGTTCATGAGTGGTGCCTGTCGACCCCATTCCACACCCCTCTCTGGGAGAGGATGTGGCTTTTGCTGGCCCTCTCCTCAGTGATCAATGTCAGTATTCACTAGTGGGATTTCCTCTTGTGAGCTCACAAACATCTCAGACTCACCTGTTTGAGCAAACATTCAGGTGGCAGAGTGTCTCATTTTAAATTCTCATGAACAGGCTGTAATAACACAATGGGCTGTTAAAAGACCTTTGGAAAATGAATTGTGCTTATATATGGGACCTTTATAAACAAGAGTGCTTAAACATATGTGATGCGGGACAGAAATGCTCTCTATTAACATTACGTTGTTACTGAAGAAACTTTATAAGCCATTATTAATTTAACATAATGAGATGCCTCCTTTGGATTTGTGGATATGTATACAACAGTTTACAAGTCTAAATTTTAATTAGAATATAATTATATAATATCTTGGGCTTTGTGTCTGGACTTAAAATGAGATCAGTGCAACCACAGATGGAAATTAGACAACTTCCTGCACTGCATTGTTGTTTATTAAACACAAACTGAAGCTAAATGAGCCCGTCCAGAGATTCAACAGCTTGTAGAACCACCCATAACTTTAGTAACTTAGATTATATTCTGTTCAATGTATTTTCTCTCTCACATGCTTGTTGGGAATCTTCCTCTTGTCTTCTTTCCAATGTTCTGCAGTTCTCTGAATGTTCCACCACAGTATTTCTGTCAGGCTGAGTTCTGGACTCTGGATCACTTAACACCTTAATTCTGTTGTAGATTTGCTGCTGTAGTTGGTTTTATTGTCCTGTCGTATAACCCAGGTTCAGTAGATACACGGAGGAGTTTGTGATTCACTCGGTGACTGCAGTACAAGCCCAAATCATCAACCCTCCACCACCATGTTTCATAGCTGATCTCCACTTTGGTCTGATCACTCCAGAGGGCAAAGAAGTTTGAAACAGAAGAAGTGATTCTTTATTTATCCTCTGAGGGAATTAAATTAAATTAAATTAAATTAAATTAAATTAAATTAAATTAAATTAAATTAAATTAATGGAAAATACTTATTTAGACTGAAATATGTACAAAATTTTTAATGTAATTTTATGTTTTCAACTTTTTAAATTGTAATGTTGTGGTAGGTTATTTATTTATACAAAATAATAATAATTAATAAAAGTCGAGTTGTTCCAGAGAGAGATGGCTGCTGGCAGAACCGGCTACCAGTATCTTATAACATACATGAAGAAGCCTCTGACTGAACACTCTTGTAGAGAAATAGGAAGAATTATCTATTATATATTGTGTTTTTAATAGAATGAAAGTTGATCCAATACATTTACTTTTTAAAATGTGTTTTAAAAAATCTGCCAAAACAATAAAAAGCCAATAGATCAATAATTGATCTTTATTACAGGGCACAGGCATTTTTTTGGTCAGTCTTTTTCCAAATGAACCATCATAAACTTTTAAAAAGCCAATGGAGGCCTGGAGAGTCTGAGACATGGCTGTTGGGTTTTTTAATTTGTTTGAACATAAGTGATAATGTTTCACTTTCCAGGAACAAAAGATTGGGGCCATTTTAAATGTAATAAAAAAATATTTTCATTACATACTTATTTATTATAAAAATAAATACTTTATTGGTTTGTGTATTGTGTATAAAATGACCAAAATGATTAAGTTATTGGACTGACTGCTGTCTTAAACCCCTTTCTGACTTATGAAAGTAAAAACATAACTTAATAACATATAACACAATAAAAACATAAACAAAACTTAAAAACGTTTAAAATAAAAGGCATAAATATGTTGCATTAAGTAAGATCTGGTGATTTATGATGTCCAGCTGTTTGCTGCACTGAGATGCTGGAGATGCTCTGATGTCATAGAAAAGGTTTTAAGGCATCTTTGATGAGAAAACTGACCTGTGTAATGTTTCTCCAGGCTATGTATGGAAGACTTTTTATTTGGGTGGTGGAAAAAATCAACGCTGCCATTTACAAGCCGTCTCAGGAGGAGAAGGAGCCCCGGCAGTCCATCGGCCTCCTGGACATCTTCGGCTTTGAGAACTTCAGCAAAAACAGGTTAAGGTTAACAACGTTTATGAGTTTATAGTGTTCCTGCTGTTTTTTAAGCTAAAATTTCTTCATCTGGCATCCTTTGCAGCTTTGAGCAGCTGTGCATAAACTATGCCAATGAGCAGCTGCAGCAGTTCTTTGTCCGACATGTTTTCAAGCTGGAGCAGGAGGAATACGCTCGTGAGAACATTGTGTGGAAGCACATTGATTACCAAGACAACCAGCGTACCCTGGACGTTTTGGCAAGCAAACCTATGAACATGCTTGCACTGATTGATGAAGAGAGCAGCTTCCCCAAGGTCTTCATCACCCTCACTATTTAGCTTTGTATGGTAGTAGTGTTAAGTAGGTTTAATGATTCAGTTTGACTCATTTCAGGGCACAGACACCACCATGCTTCAAAAGATGAATCAGGTCCATGCAAAAGGGAATATCTACATTCCCCCAAAGAACAACTATGAGACACAGTTTGGGGTCCAACATTTTGCTGGAGTAGTTTTCTATGACTCACAAGGTACTGATAAGACATTTAAAAAGCTCAAAGAGCTGACCTGGTGCATCACTGTTCATCTTCCTGAGTGTAATAAGATTTTTTTTTTAGGTTTCCTTGAAAAAAACCGTGATGCCCTCAGTACGGACCTGATTCACCTGGTGGAAACCTCCGCCAACAAACTCCTCAGACAGATGTTTAACAACGAGCTTGCCTCCAGCTCGAATAAGATGAAGAGTACTATCAACCCTAAGATGATCATCACCACGGCCAATAACTCCCTACGGGTATGTAAAGCCTGAGCTTCATAAAGCAAAGTCTGATTAAAAATGTCACTAAACTGTTTTTAGGTATTGGAAAGGAAGCTGCTTTATACTTAACCCAAACCCTCCTTACTGAAGGTTATGCCTAACATGAACCAGGGGATGGGCAACTCGGATCCTGCAAGTGTCCTGCTTCAACACACCTGACACACATCAGACTTAATTAGCAGACTTGTTTAGCGCTTACCATCACACTCTACACAGGTTTGCTAATTACCCACTGATTTGAGGTGTGTTTCAGCAGGGAAATTCCTTACACTTGCAGGACTGCGGCCCTCAAGAACACACGAAACAGCAGAAACTGTCCTAAACAGTACTATGAATTATAGTTTTGATTACTCACATTATTACGCCATTATCACTGATGTTTGATGTTACACGGTATCACTTTAACTATAAAAAATAATAAAACTTATAAAATGGATGAAAAGTTTAACTTTGAATGCAGACTTTATTTTAATATGTGCTCACTCAAACAATGTTTAACATCAGTCTTGCAACTAACTGCTGGACCTTATGTTTTATTTTTAATGAAAACATTAAACTGTGGATTTAATTGATATTATTGTGCATGTTTGAATAAATCTGGTGAGTTTTCTCTTGAAACACACCTCTTTCCATTATACCATGTATGTGCAGATAATATCCATTATAACAGAGAGCAAATCTATTGTCATAATTTCATTTATCTAATAATCACTTCTGGTTTCATTTTAGGTTCCTGTTTACATCAAAGTTAAACAATTTTATTTTTGCATTTGTTCTCTTATATAAAAAGACACAAATTGTGATCTTGCAACCAAGACGTGTCTCCTATTTACCTTTTTCTAGTAAATGTGCCATTCTCATCAAGATGAGGATGAAGAATGACTGTTGTGAAAGAAAAGCATGGAACAGCAGTTTTCTATTAGCTTAAAATAAATAAATGTTTGTTGTTTGTTCATTTAAAAGTAAATTAAATACAGTCACTATTAAATAAAATATAAAGTGAGTAGTTTTGTACCTAAAGACATTGTAAAAGCTTAATTTATTTCCTTTTTTTGTGTGTGACAGCAAGCAGCTGACACCAAAAAGCAAATTCCAACTCTGACGGGCCAGTTCAGAAAGTCTCTGGACTCTCTGATGAAGACTCTGACTGTGTGTCAGCCTTATTTCATTCGCTGCATCAAGCCCAACGACTTCAAGAAGCCCATGGTGAGGAGCGAGCAAAGATCCGTCTGCATCCCAGCCAGTTTGCAGCGACGCATCATGGTTTGTGTTTCTTTGTGTCAGCTTTTTGACAGAGAGCTGTGCATGCGCCAGCTTCGTTACTCTGGCATGATGGAGACCATTAAGATCCGCAAAGCCGGGTATCCCATACGCTACACCTTCAGTGAGTTTCTTGACCGCTACCGTGTCCTCTTGAAGACCTATATCTGTGACCCCAAAAAAGTGAGTAGGACTGTTTGCTTCTTCTTGTTAAGATCAGAACAACTCTTTCTTCATACAAGTTTATTTTCATGTGTTTGATTTAAGCTTTTTCTGTCTTCATTTGAAATATCTTTATTATACTTTTCAATGCTTCTTCTGCAACCCACTCTAAAGCTTTTAATGTTTTATGTACATTTTTTAAATGTCAGTTATAATCCATGAACAGACCATAAATCCTGGAGTTATGTTTACTTCACACCTATGTCCTCTCAGCAGATTTATGTTTTGTCTGCAGCTGGTATGAAATGATGCAGCTCGACTCATAACTCGAGCAATGGACAGGGACAATGTCATGTCTCTGCACTGGTTTCCAGTAAAACATTGCACTGAATTTAACCCTGTAGAGTCCTCGTGACAGATACAGTTTCTGAGACATTTTGCATCACTTTATGGTAAAAGCAACAAATTCTGTTGAAAACAGTTTTTACTTGTCTTCTGCCCCCTTATATCACATGGGGATAAACGATAATGTAGGGGTTTGGCCTTCATTTCTAAAACAGGGGGTCTCCACCAGGTCCTCGAGATCCATCCTACATCCTTCCTGTTGTGCTCCTGTATGTACATAAATGAGGATGCTGTTGTACGTAGCTGTTCTCTTTTATGTTGCTATAGTTATTAAGTCAGTTCATCCACTAGTGGCCAGGGTTGTGTTCGGAGTTCACTGTTTACTGGTAGCGGTAAATGGTTTAAAGTCGTTTAAAACAGAAGCTGAATGTTTTAGCTGTTTTCAGCTTTTTCCTGTTTTCTTTAACTGCTTTTTATCTGGTTGTTTCCACATCGGTTGCTCTTCTTCTTGGTTCCTTTGCTGGTTGTGTGTGTAAGATAAAACTCATCACTGTCCCCTCCATTTCTTGTAGTATTGCTCAATTTCCTGCAGTAACAGATTAAATTGCAAAGCTTCTCCATAAATGACAGAATTATGTGCGAAACCAACGCAGGAGACAAACTGTCGGTTCTTTTCTTTGCATTGAGCATTAATGGGCCTGTAGATGCATCTCTTGTCCAACACATCTGTATCAAATGGCTGAATTCACTCATCCACATGTCATTCAGCTCTGCAGAGGTTTAATAGCAGGTCATTGATTTTAATCAGGGGTTTTGGAGAAGGGATGGATCATAAAGCTGCAGTGTATTAGATCATGGGGATCATGCTAATTCCATAATATCTCCAAAGCTTGGAACAGCTCTCATATTTCAGCTGTAGCCTCCGTATGCATTTCTGGCTAAAAGAAAACAACTTGTTTGTCGGATTGTCCTAAACTTACAAAAACTCTTTTCTTTAATTACTGTGAAGATGTCAGCGTTACTAAATATGTTTTGCTGTTTGTTGTTTTATGATCATTCTCAAGCACTGGGCAGGTTCAGTTGTTCTTTATACAGTATATGCTATACAACTGTTTGTGTGCTGCTGGTGTTTTGTTTTAACAGGAAAGCAAGGAGAAGTGCTGTTTGAGCATCTGTGAGAACGTGCTCACTGGAGAGGGTGACTGGAAGACTGGAAAGACCAAGATATTCCTCAAGGTGCTTCCCCATACTCATATGTAATGTGTGAAGAAATGTGACAGCAGAAATCATATGAACTATGTTTACATGTGTAAATGTTTTAAAATATTCTACAACATTGTAAAAAATATTCCTAAAACAGTTTAAGAGTCATGTTTAGAAACGTTAACTGCTGACATTCAGGATCAAGTTATAAATAATAGATAAACATCCTTACAGCTGATTGATTTTGTGCAGAGATAAATGAAGACAGAATATTTCTAAATCAGAAGAAAGAATTTGGCTGTTAATCATGATATATTGCTTAGAAAAATCACTAAAAGAATAACACAATATTAAATGACATTTTTATTTTCATATTTTCATTTTACATAATATTTTTAACAGAATAACACAGAAAACATTTATTTAGAGCTATCTGTGAATAAAAATGCCACATGTTTGTTTTAGATAAAAATCTAAAAATACATTTAATGAATGGAAAACAATAAAATATATTTGAAAAATAGATCAATTAATCAATTTCTAAAGCAGATAATTTAAAAAATGTTTTATAGTTGATAACTTGTAGAAGAATAATGAATTATATTGGAACATTGTCATCATGTAGATGAATAGTTTCTTTTCTTCTGACAGAGTATTTTAGAAAGTAAATGCTTTTTTAAAAAACACATTGTGACGTCTGTTATGACGTGGTTTTATCAGCTGGCGGTGGAACCCTGATGGATCCGTGTATCTTTATAGTTACCGCAGTCATTATGAACCTAATCACGCCATCTTGATTATGTACAACTTTGCACTAAAAAAGGATTTTAAAGAGGAGCTTTCAGTGTCTAAAGCTCAACATGCTCCAATTTTACCAACTTATCAGAGATCAGATTGCTCTGCATGAGGCCACTGAACTAACATATATCTATTATCACCAAGTACTGCACTGAGCATCCATCCATCCATCCATCCATCCATCCATCCATCCATCTATTCATCAATCCATCCATCCATCCATCCATCCATCCATCCATCCATCCATCCATCCATCCATCTATTCATCCATCCATCCATCCA
>JBAMHV010000015.1:23738201-23758719 GCA_037177535.1 Pseudomugil gertrudae | reverse complement strand
TCATTAAAGTTAATTATTTCTAAACCTTTTAAAAAAAGGTTTGACTGAAAACCATCAAAGTGTGTGTGTGTGTGTGTATACATATACTGTATATGTGTGTGTGTGTGAAAAATTAGCATTAACAACCATAATAGGCCTACCAGTTTGTGTTACTTTGTACAAAACTACATACTGTGCCAATTGATGTGCAGTATGTAATACAGCTTGGAATAGATATATATCATATGTTTCTTTATCAAATAAATATATCAAACGTTTTTTAAAAGTCCATTTCCCATATGTTTATTCAAGTTGAGATTAGGCCAGAGGTCATGGAGGACACCCACCCTATCTCCACCTTAAGTTACTGTGAGCACCCCAAGACAGATAGTCAAGCCTAGATGTTTTTTTTTTTGTAATTGTTCTCAGAAAAAAGACCAAATATCTGTCAGTATATAGGTTTTTTTTTAACACAATGGTGGCACAGACCAAAAGTGGCTCACATAATGTGTGGAAAACCAAACACTATTGTGCAGCTCACAGAGATCAAGTTAGGAAGACAGGTACACGCAGGAGTTGGAATACATAGCCTATGTGGTGTGGTCAGCCTATCCATCCATCCATTTTCTACCGCTTCTTCCTGTATGAGGGTCGCAGTCGTGGTTACTTGTCATTTATGATAGGACAAAAATTACTCTGTGTTGTGTTTAAGGTACTTGTTACTTGTCAGAGGGACTAGAGTGCCACTACAGCTTTATTTTATTGTAGCTATTCAAGTTCAAGTGCCATGCAATATTCATAACACAACTTGAACCTCTAGTATTCTAGATAAGGTCAGTGCTATTGGTATAATTAAGACAGTGTAGTATCCGTGTTAGGTGATGTTGTGGGCCAGGCTGAGTCAAAGTCTAGGGCTTTTTTTGTCCCAGTCCATCCTTGTTGGTGCCTGTCATGGTGGTAATCCCAGAACTTGCTGTTGAACACCAGCAGTGAGGAATGCTGTCAAGTTGAAGAAGGAGTCCTATTGGGCCTTTTTGGCCTGTGGGACTCCAGAGGCAGCTGATTGGTATCAACAGGCTAAGCAGAATGCAGCTTTGGCAGTCACCAAGGCAAAAACTTTGGCATGGAAAGAGTTTGTGAGACATTGAGAACAACTTTTGGATGGCTTCAAGGAGATTCTGGTCCACCATCCAGCAACTGAGGAGGGGGAAGCAGTTCTCTGTCAACACAGTCTACAGTGGGGATGGGAGGCTGCTGACCTCGACCCAAAATGTTGTGTGTCACTGTTGGGAATACTTCAAAAACTTCCTCAATCTTACAAGTATTTCTTTCTCAGAAGACATGAGGAAGCATAGCTTGGAAACTCTGGGTTACGCTGACGTTGAGGGGTTAAATAGCTCCTCGTGGCAGCACCCTGGGGTTGGATGAGATCTGACTGGATTTTCTTAAGGCTCTGGATGCTGCAGGGGCATGTCAACCAGGACAGCTCCACTACATGGACATCTGGGACAGTGCCTCTGGACTGGCAGACTGGAGTGGTGGTCCTCCTATTCAAAAAGGGGTATCAGAGAGTGTGTTCCAACTACAGGAGGATCACACTTGTCAGCCTCCCTGGGAAAGTCTATTCAGGGGTCCTGAAGAGGAGGGTCCGTCAGATAGTCTAACCCAGATTGAGGAGGAGCAGTGTGGTTTTCGTCCCGGTCGTGGAACAGTGGACCAGCTCTTTGCCCTCTTCGGGATCCAGGAGGGAGCATGGGAGTTTGCCCAACCAGTCTACATGTGTTTTGTGGACTTGAAGAAGGTGTTTGACCGTGTCCCTTGGGGACTTCTGTGGGGGGTGTTCCAAGTGTATGGGGTACCAGATCCCTTATACAAGCTGTCTGGTCCTTGTACGACCAGTGTCAGAGCTTGGTCTGCCCTTTATCATCCATTCTGTTCAAAACTATGGACAGAATTTCTAGACACAGCTGAGGTGTTGAGGGAAGGGAGGAAGGAGCTGAGCCAGAAGGCAAAGCTCTTGCATGACCAGTCAATCTATGTTCCTACCCTCACCAATGGTTATGAGCTGTGGGCAGTGACTAAAAGAATGAAATTGCAAATACAGGGGGCTGAAATTAGTTTTCTCTGCAGAGTGGCCGGTGTCTACCTTAGAGATAGAATGAGAAACTCTGCCATCTGGGAAGGGCTCATAGTAAAATAATGCTCCTCAACATCGAGAAGAGCCAGATAAGGTGGCTCGGGCATCTGGTTTGGATACTTCCTGCGAGGGGAGATCTCAGGTGAGTCCCAGGGCAAGCTTGAGAGATTATATATCTGGGCTGGCCTGGGAATTCCCTTCTCCTTAGGCTGCTGCCCCCACAACCCGACTCCAGATAAGCGGTAGAAAATGGATGGATAATCTTTCATTTGCATCAGAGGGGCTGCATGGTGGTGTGGTGGTTAGCACTGCATCACTTGTTCAAGCCTCAGCTTAGACAGTGGCCTTTCTGTGCAGAGTTTGCATGTTTCCCAGTGTTAGTGTGGGTTCTCTCCGGTTATGCTGGCTTCCTCCCACCGACCTTTGGTTTTTCAGTTCTGGTTGCTGGTTCATTAGTCTTCATTTGTTGGTGTTAGTTCTGTTTGGCTCTCTTGCATTTGGTTTTATTACTCCTCTTTTCACGTTCCACTTACCATCTGCCTCCTTCCTCATGTCTGTATTTGGGTCCAATCTCCGTACCTCTCACCCTATGATACCGGCGACCTATCCAGGGTGTATGCTGCCTCTTGCCCAAAGCTTCAGCTGCCCTGAGTTGAATGAAGCTGTATGGAAAATGGATGGATTTGAATCAGATTTTAGGCCTCTAATATGGTGAACGGGAAGTGCAAAGCAATCTCACATTGAGTGAAACGTTTTTACGTTTTGTTTTCATGATTCACATTTTTATAAAAGAGACCATGTTTACGTGTACAAAACAAAAATGCAATATTGAAGCACTTCAACTAAAGACAAAACAATTTTACATTTCACAAAAAAGCAGCTGTATAAAATATGAAACACTTCTACAATCCTTGATGTAAGCTTACATGTGCAAGTGCAAAACACTTTTAACCAACAAAAAACATTTTTACAGTCTTTAAGTCAGTTTTACATCTTGCAAATAACTTTTACAGTTTACAAGCACATTTATAGGTTCTGGAAAAGCTATTACAAGACACGAAAAAGTAACATCGTGTATTTGTGTGACCTTTCCATCTCATAAACAATCACACTACATTACAGTTGAAATCCTGTCTGAGTAAAACTTTTCCACTTTTACCACAAAACCACCTTAAAACCTGGAAGTAGGCTCCATAAACACGGAAAAGATCTCTGCTGGTTCTGCTGTTGCTGGATGAGGTGTCTTTTTCCCACCCACGTCCCACCAAATCACTTCCAAGGCATGTGTTTGTGACTGTGTTTCCAGAACTTGTAAAAGTATTTTGTTAAACTTGTAACAATGATGTGCGTCAGTATAAAGTTGCTTTATCGTTGGTAAAAGTGTTTTGTAGTTGCACGTGTTAGCTTACATCAAAGCTTGTAAAAGTGTGTCATGTTCCGGTTGTTTTTCATAAAGTTGTTTTGTTATTTTGTAAAAGGGTTTCTGCATATTTATTTTGCATATTTAATCAGTTTCTATGATATAAATGTGCATCATGTGCACCTTTTTTGTCAGTGAAGTGTTTCACTCAAACCCTGCAAAATGTGCAAATATTTTTCACATGCACATTTTTTTTGCAAGAGAAGTTGTTGGTGATATATTCATTCAAGTTGTTCGGTGTGGCTTTGTTTTCTACCATCTGCTTCTGCATTTTGGTTTAGTTTTTATTTTAATGGAAAAGGAAATGTGCTTGGCTTTAAATGCAGAACAGCCTGTGGACAGACAGGAAGTGAGCTGATGCAACATCTAGTATCAATATAAGCACCATTTACCACCAAAAAACCCTTTAATCATCAGTTTAACTGAAGAACAGCATAAAAGAAGCAAATGAGCATGTGTCTTATCTGCTCATCTGTTGCAGAATGGAGCCCAGGAAGCTCCCACCACATCAGATGGAAGTTGATGCCATCCAGCAGGACAGGACCCAGATCTTCCATAAAATCCACTTCCCCAATGACACAGGCGAGGTAGGAACACGGACTTATTTCACTGAATAAAATAAAGAAACACAAAGAGGTCCAACCCACAGGAACAATAACACAGTGGCTCATCACTATTTAGTTATTCTGCTTCTTCCTTCCCTCCTTGTACAGGTATTTCAGGTAGCAACCAGCACCAGGATCAAAGATCTCATCCAGAACATTTCCAAAAAGCTGAACCTGGCTTCTGCAGAGGGCTTCAGCATTTTTGTGAAAACACATGACAAGGTGTCATTTTGTAACCTGTTAACTTATTTAGATCTTGAAGAACCTCTTAAACTTTTTTAAGATCTCTGATAATTTTTTTTTATTTTCAGGTTCTCAGTTTAAATGAAACAGACTACTTCTTTGACAGCTTGAGACAAATCACTGACTGGTCCAAGAGAGCCAAAGGGCTCAAAGATGGTAACAGCAAATGTCCTCATAGACACAGTGGGAAGTTGGAGGACTGTCTATGTTTACCCGTGTGTGTGTGTGTGTGTTCTGAAGGTGGCCCAGCCAACATAACCTACCTTGTGTTCTTCATGAGGAAGTTGTGGTTTAATGTGGTCCCTGGCAGAGACATAGAGGCTGATCTAATCTTCCACTTCCCTCAGGTACATTTAAATATGCAGTCCACACTTTCCAGCTGGACAGACATTATTTTTTTTTTTCCTCCCTTGAAACAAAAACAAAATTTTCCATTCATGTACTCTTACCCATCATATGAGCTCATGTTAATAGTGGCCAAGATCTAGAAACAGACCGGTTATTAAACAACCTGCTTAGATAAGGGGTCAAACCATAGTCCAGGTCTGTTAAACTATCTCAAACAACAACCTTCATTTTCCTCTCTGTGTTGCAGGAGTTACCAAAATACCTGAGAGGGTATCACGTTTGTACCAAAGAGGAACTGGTCAGCATCGCAGCTCTGCTGTTCAGGGTGAGGGTTGGTACAGACAAAAACCAGCTGATCATGATTCCCAAGATGCTGAAGGAGCTGGTGCCCGCTGACCAACTGAAGGCCATGTCTGAAAACGAGTGGAAGAAGGTACGGGGCTGAGAAGAATGAGGCTGGCAATACTTTGTAGCTCTTCGTTTCAGTATATTTCATAATAATACCTAATATAATCACACAAATACGCATGCTTTTCACCATCCGCTTTGACGATTTTATCTGGTAAAACACACTGATTACTCATCACCATTATAGTTTTAGCGTTATATACATTGTAAATAAAATGTCAGTGGTGTTCTGTGTCACAACCTATTATAATGCTGAGATACCAACATATTTACCACTGTTGACACCAAAGCATCACAGCCAGTGGGTTTCTTCCTCTGGTTTTACACCTTCTGGTCACTAAAACAAAGTTGCTAAGAAAAAAAAGGTCATGCTCTGCATTGTTGTTTCCTTAGTAACAGTGTCACTGCATCTGTTTTCTTCTGGTGTTACATGTGTTGATGATGGAAAGTCTGAGCAATGTGCAAATCCTTCTCTAGCACATCCAAAACATTCTCCATGTGGCTCAGGTCTGGTCTCTATGGTGGCCAATCCATGTGTGAAAGCACCGTTCCCTGAACCACTCTTTCACAATCCAACGCCATAAATCCTGCTGTCATACGGCATCAGGGGAGATGGCATAACCCTGCTCATTCAGTATAATCAGGACCTCATTGTTTGGACACATAATGTTGCTGAGCCTAAACCTGAACCTAGATCTGACCTACTCCAGATCATAGATTGGCTTGTGCAGTGGACATGATGTCTGCATCACTTTGTGCCTTTCTTCTTGCACTGATGCTCCATCACTCTGGAACAGGGTCAGTCTGAATTCATCAGATCACATAACCTTTCAGCTCCACAGTCCAGTCTTTATGCTCCCAGCCTTTTTCTCTGGTTATCCTCACTGATTAGGGGTTTTCTTTTGGCTTAATAGCTGTCCAGTCCCTTGAGTTTCTTCACATTGTTCATGTGGAAATGTTCTTCTTTCACTATTAAACATAGTCCTGAGTTCTACTGCTGTTTTTCTTCCATCTGATTTCACTGAGCTTTTAAATAATTGCGAACACAAGTCTTCCTTGAAGACGATGGTTCCACACTATCATTCCAGCTTTTATCAAAGTGTTGTACAGGTCTTAACACAGCTTTAGTAGTTTATGTGTGGCTTTCTAAGAAACAAGAAGCTGCTCATTGCATCAGCTGGGGTTAAATGACTTGCTGTAGGATGCTAACTGACATCAGGTATCAGAATTAAGGAAACATAGTTTGTTATAACTGAGAACTAATGCCATCTAACAATGTGACCTTATTTATTCAATAAAAGAAGAGCTCAATGTGCAGGAACATAAACACACACCATGATAGAGCAGCTTGTAGGACCACGTTCAGCTGCATTAACCTAAAGTAATATTGCCTCTCACATCATTGGTCCGCTCCTCTTTAAGACTCACTGTTGTTGTCAGCTTGAGGTTTTCTGGTTGTGGCCTGTGTGTGTGGCCATTTCAACATGTCGATTCTTTGCTTTTTCACCCGTTTTGTTGTAGATCTGCTGCTGTGTTTGGGATCATTGTACTGTTTTAGCTTAAGACAAACGGCCTCACATTTAACTGTAAAATAATTTGGCACATAGAGGACCCCCTCACGCTGGCTGATGATCAGTATGTTGGTTTCATCTGATCACCAGCTCCTGGCTGCTAAGTGTTCTCATGCTAGCTGTAAGTGTGTCATTTGTTGTTGTTCATCTGAAGCTGTATTTATGTACAGTATAGGCTTGCACAGCTTGCATCCAAAGATCATTCTAAGATCAGGATATTATTGGTTATGGATTAATAACCAGTTTATTCTCCAATAAGTATCATAATTTATGTTTTTGAAAATGTAATTTAGGTTCATATGACATAGTTCAGTGGTTAACCAGGTAACTGATCTGTTTAAGAAGCTGTGAGTCATAGTGAGGCGTTATAGAACAAAGGAAATACTGAATATCATATAGACTCATGTGTTAAACTGCCCAAACTGTGTGAACAGTGAAGCATTATACACCCCCCCCCCTTCTCCGTCTCCTGCAAAACAAGCCCGTATCGAAGTAAAATATGTGCTTTTTCATTCTCAGAACATCACTGCCACTTATAATAAACAAGCCGGTATGACTGCTGATGAGGCAAAGGTGGCATTTTTGAAGGGGATTTACAGATGGCCGACGTTTGGTTGCGCCTTCTTCGAGGTGAAGGTAAGCAGTAATGCCAGTGAGCACCACCAGTGCTTTATCTCTTTAACCATCATCACTTTCACTGGATGCCTGAGTTATCTAATTATCCTGACCCTTCTCAGTCTGTTGCTGTTGCTGCAGAAAGCAACCTGCCACCATTTCTCATTTACTATTCGTTCTCCTTCCAGCAAACATCAGAGCCAGATTTTCCAGATATTGTACGAATAGCCATCAGCAAACAAGGACTAACCATCATCCACCCAAAAACTAAGGTCCACATCAAAAACACATACATAATGACAGTATTTAAGTCTTACATGTCACCATTAACATTTTATTTCTTTTAAAAGGAGGTTCTGGCGAATCACCCGTTCAACCGCATTGCTAACTGGTGCAGTGGAAGCACCTACTTTCACATGACTGTAGGCAGCTTAGTGAAGGGAACCAAATTCCTGTGTGAAACATCACTGGTAAGCCGTAACTAAAATCTTAAATTACCTAAGTGGGTCATTCACCTTTCCTTTTTTCTCTCTTCTTTTAAAAGGGTTACAAGATGGATGATCTTTTAACCTCATACGTAAACATGTACCTAAGAGAGGGGAGGGCAGTGCAAACCAGGAGCCATCGCTTCAACATGTGAAGTCAGCAGCACAACATCAATACAGGACGTCACATTTATATGTACGAGGAAGGAAAACAAGACATATTGCATTTTGAGTTTTTATTTAAAGTCATTTCTGTCCAAGTAGCCAAAGCCAGTAGAGAGAGATCTGTTTTCTTTTACACAGCTGTTTAAACACTGTTTTTTATGAGCTAATAGTGTGTTTTTTTTCCTTTCCTGAACCAGAACTCACCCAGATGACTCAATTTAAAACATCTTTTTGTTGTTGTTTTGTTTTTATGCTTGTGTGAATCAGCTGCATGGCTGAGCATTTCAAAGAAGTTATGTTTTACGCACCGTAGACTGAGCTAACATGTATTTGGTCTGGGTAAATGCAAACCAATCCTCTCCAACTAATCATGTCTTCTTACAGCTTTTAACTCTTTGGAATCAGTATCATTTAATGTCAGCACGAAGTGAGACATCGATAGCTTTGTGCTTATTTAGTCATGTTTAAGGATCATAAATGCATGTAATTAAATTCTTTTTTCTGTTGGACTCAAACAGTTTTCTTTCTCTTTCTTTGCTTTGTCTTGTTTCCCCTTAAAAAATGTGAAACTCAACCTCACAGTCACTGTGTGTCGCTTACCTTGTGGAACAACATGGAGAGCGAAGTGCAGCAAAACAAGAAGAGAAAACACATCAAATAAAAATGAGTTATTCTGTCTGACAACAAACAAAATGTAAATGCAATAAAGCCTTTATTTCATTCAGCAACAGAAGCATCATCATTAAATATTGTTATTCCAATATTACAACATAAGCTAACATAGGACATGAGCAGGTTTATTTATGAGGGCAGAATTATTACAGGAAGTTCTGCTTCATGTGTAACTAACTAGTACACACAGGTGGTGAAGGTAAACCCACATTTATACACCAAATCAAAGCATCTGTTTTCATTTGACTCATGGTATTTAAAATCATATTTAGTAGGGTTGAAATGCGTCTTGATGGTGAGCAGCAGACCATATGGGCTGCAGGATAGAAGTGCAGGCAGTCGGGTGTGAATACTTATGCATCCTTTAATACTAAAGTTTTGGAACAAATGTTTTATTATTGTAGAAAAAAACAACCGCTTGGTTTGCAGGAGTTTCATTTGTTGGTGAAATTTAGGATTTATTTCAGAAAGCTGCTTTTGCACATTGTTTTAAAATGTGTGGAAAGTTTAGAGGCGATTTCTGTTGAATGTGCAGTAATTGTTGTCTAACAAAGGTATCAGAAAATATTTTAAAAAATGGCTTAAAATTCTGAAGCACATAGTTAATGTGCCTGTTTACAAGCCTTCAGGCTCTTTCACTGCCTTTTTTTGTTAAGCCTCTTTAGGGCATTTTGCCTCCAACTATTCATAACTGAAATGGTATGAAACCAGCTGCACAGAGTGAACTGCATCGGCCCTTGTGCTTGTGTACCACACACACAAGACTGGAGCTATTGAACACAAGCATTGCTACTACTGTATTAATAGCAGTCTGTAAATTAACTATGTGAGCAAGTAAATATATTTATTAATGATTTAGAAAGTCAGTAATAGGTGGATTTGTGTCCCTGTGGAAGTCTGGTGAGATCAGTTGTCTCTGGGCTGACTCTGAGCTATTACCTCTGAGTATTCACCCTGTATGTGTGCTGACCTAAAAAAAAAAGGTTTCTATAAACTGGACTGAAAGTAAATGTTTGCATCCATGCAGTGTTTTAGAGAGTGGCATAAACCCTCAGTGCCTGTCCTGTCAGGAGCTCCTGACAAAGTCCCTTCAGCTGTTCAGCATTCACGATCTCACACACGTACCCAAAGAAATGTTTTTGCAGCAGGGTTACCAGACGCACAGCAGACAAAGCAGGCATCCAAACAAAGGTGTGCGTGTGTGTGTGTTTGTCCAACCCAATTAGAAGTTGGCAGTAGATTAACAGGGTAAGGATGTCAAAGCCTCTTCACAGTCCTGCATAGATAGTGGCTGCATTCAAGTCTACAGAATACCATTTGCATATCGATGGTACAGACGAGAAAAAAGGGTTGATGTGTCTGAAACACAGCTGTGAAGACCATGTATGAAAGAAATATTATGCCCCTCAGCCAGAGGATCCTTTCTCCACATCTGTCTGATGGCTATGTGACTGATTATTTTGGGCATTCCTATTCAAGATGCCCCCAGGAGGCAGGAGGGCAACAAGGGCTTCTGGTTTTAGGAAAAAGGCCCCCCCCCCCCCCCCACCCTCATCTTGTTTTTCCCGCCCTGTTTTTTCCCCCCCTAGCTTTCCTATAGGGCATGGGGCCCACTTTAGAATTTAACAGAGCCTCTACAAAAGATCATCTCTGAGACTTTAGTCATAAACCTCACAATTAACAACACAGTCCATCTTCTATCTATCAGTGGGGGCTGGGGGGGGGGTTCATGGTAAGGCACTCAGCGCACCACCCGGCCTGGTTTCCATGGAGTCATGCCCATCAACTCATTGCAACTGAGGCATGCCATTCTTCTTCCCGCTGCTAAAATGCACTGCTGATTCTGACTCAAGCTATTGTGGAGCACACAAGTGGCTCTCTGAGGAGAAGGGGATGGAGAAAGAAAGGGTGGGGTCAGGGTTCAAACGAAAGGCTCCCAACGGGACTCCCTCTCTGTTATCAAATTTGTTGAGAGACAAAAAGAGCTACAGTCTCATTTCTGGGGACATCTTGAGGGAGAGAAGAGGGGTTATAGGACGGCGTTCTTTGTGTGAGAGCAGCAGTTTGTCCACAGAGCGGGAAATAAACTGGTCTTCGCTCTGGTCCACACACCGCTCCCCGCACTGACCGTTGCCCACCCTGCCTGCGAGCAGAAGTTTTTCTCCTCTGTTCTGGTAAGTCTGCTTTGCATTTGTTTGTATTTTGTATACTTTATTTAACACAACAATGATTTGTTGCACAGAACAAAGGGAAAGTGGTACATTTAGTCATTTTGATCATTTAAACCCCCAAAGGGAGTATTTTTTTTATTAATTTGTAAAGAAATGGCACCTCTCATCAGCATTTAGGGTTAGATGTGTGATTATAATTTAATCCAGTTAGCACAATTTCATGTTTATTTAGTCCAGCTAACAGCAGCAGCACCTTACAGCTGTCACAGATTTGCAGAGGAACGATGCCAGGATGCTCCGTCTCCTCTTTGCCTGCACAAATCAGCTTAACTAGATCACTGTGATGAAGGGAAATTCAGGATAGTCTCTCCAGGATTATCCCTCAGAGAGACGCATTTCCATTCAGTTGTTCCGCTCCTGGTTTCTTATCCCTGCTGGGGATGCATCTCTTTTCTTTACGAGTCTGAACCTTGGCTTAGACTTGCGCTTGGTTTTATGTCTCGCTTCGCTCACTCCAAAGAACCATGCTGCTACATCTGACTGGCTCCTAATAGGAGCAAAGGCGAGCGGGTAAAAGAAAGAGATTAAGCCCTGATGGAGAAAGAAAATCCTGTTTATTGTGCACTTCTTTAAGCCTCCCACAGCTGAAGAATTCTGATCTGTGGGATGACAAGTTCATCACTTCCATATGTCATAATATTGTAGTTGGATCTGCCTCAAATATCAGTGTAACAGTTAAAGAGAAACCTGCCCTGATTAAAGTCAGACTTTACTCATCACACACAATCATGCATTGTTCTCGGAACAGAAACGGAACAAAAAGCTCATCTGAATAAAGGAAATGAATGGACAGATGTGCTTTACTGAACATCTACAACAGAATGGGTGGTCATTTTAGAGGATTGTCTAAACAGTTAGAGACAATGAGCGCAGAGGAGGAAACTAGAAAGTATTTTCATTGGGTTCTCCCCAAACTGGATCTTTAGAGCAGGGATGTCCAGTCCGAGTCCTGCAGGTTGCAGTAGTTTCAACACATCTGAAATGGAGATTTTTTATATGTGTTGTTTTGAATCCCATCTAAAAGAGTTTATAACTTTCTCATGACCCTATGCCCAGCTGTTATTTGCAAGGCCGCTCGCACCAAAGCACACGCTTCAGTATTATGAGAAGTAAAATGATGCTTTGACTACTCTGTGTTTTTATGGGTAAAGCTTTGAGGGTGAGCGCATCTTGCTTCCTGTCCGAAAACACAGGGAGTTATGATGGTGAGAGGGAAACTTCAGTTAGAGTCTGCTGTGGGTTACAGAAGCGAACACCCAGCTGGGTTTATGCACGCTTCTCTTTTACCAAAGGTTACCCGGCTCTCAACCTACTCAAGCGGTAAGAAGCTGTTATAATCAATGTACATAACCTTTGTTTGATTTTACTTTGTGCTGAGTGTGTGTGAAATAAAGCTGTGTTTTCAACATACTTTTCAACATACTTAGTCTCTTTTCTTCTTTGTCTGAGTCTCTACGACCCTGATATGTTTTTAATACAACATCTGATTCCAATAAATAAATCATACAGCAGGAACAGGCTCGCTCCTCCAGAGCTCCCATCCTGTAACTTTTAGAATTGCAGGATGAATTTTGCAAAATGTTTTTTTTTTTATTTTATTGATTCTTTTTCTCTACTTTTTTTCTACTTTTGGGCACGTTGTGGGTGGTTGTGATGGTAATGAATCGCATCCATCAAAGACCATTTCATCCTCCTTATTTAAGGAGATTCTGTCAGTTTTCCAGCCTCATGTTTGGAGAATGCTTCATGATCCTAAGATTTGATTCTATCTGCTAATATTTTATCAGATGATTTTATAAAAGTTAAATACTCAGTGGACCAACCTCCTCAGTGACTCAGGCAGCAGTTTTCTTGCATACTACCTTTCTGTTCTTTGCGGTATGCTTCCATAAGAAGCAACCAGGTGAAATAACTCTTATTTGTTGGTGGTTGCCATGGTGAACCCAGGTATCAGAGCTCTATTGATGATGGCAGAGTTGCTGATCTGGGACAGAAAAGCTTTTCAGGGTAGTATTTAACCCACATCCGGCAGAATGCAGGTATTTTGCAGGTAGGTGTTGCACCCCTAAACCACGTGTTTCAGCTCTTCCAGTGATTACACAGGTTTTCTCTGTTCTTTGTTACCAGTTTGTGTTTTATCTTTTGCTCAGTTCAGCTTATTTCTTCCTCATTCTTTTCTGTAGCTTTTATTCTGTTAATTCTACATTGAATATGTAACATAACAGCTCTGTGTTACTGTGAGCCAATGTGTTTAGAGCATAATACAATAATGTATGCTCTGTATGATTTGCCTTTTAAGTCCAGGTTATACCATATGGATGCTGAAGAAACAAGAGTGTTTATGACTTGGTCTGACTTCCTGGACTTGTCTGACTAGAGGAAATCTGATTGTCAGAATGAAGCAATTACGAGCTTTCAGAGCATTGGCACATTAACCAGGGACACTGACATCCATTGTTACCTTGTGAGACTGGCACAGTGACAAACACTCTCCCTGCCTGTTGTCTGCTCTGTGTGTGTGGACAGGGTGGGCTAACATGGTTTCCGTCACCGGGGGGTGGGGGTGGGGGGTTGCTTTCAGAAAACTAACAATGGCATTTTTTAAATAAATGTTCTGAGATACAGGTCAGAAAATCAGGCCTTTCAGCAGGCTGGCTTATTTATTTGTATCACAATTCAATGACAGAGTGATTCAAAGTGCTCTGCGGCATTAAATCATTAGAAAACAAGCATCATTTTAAATGTAAACAAGAAGGAAGTGAAATGGTTGCATGAAAGAAACACCATTTAGCCAGAAAGGTGCTGTGAGAGCGCAGACCTCCTCTGATCAACTCATTTCCATCCAATCGATTTTGTCATAGTTTGGTTTGTGTTTGTGTATTTCCTGTGTTATTTTGATAAGTTCCTGTTTTGTCTGTTTGTTTTAGCTTTACTTATTATGTCAATTTGTTTCACCTTAATTTAGTTCATCCACTCCACCTGTTCCTCAGTGTAAATATGTTCCCAGTTTCTGTTTCTTCCCACGGTTCATTAGTTCTTTAGTAGTTGTCTTAGTCTGGTTTCTTTATGTAAAATATAATAAATATCATCAATCTACATCATCTGCCTTCTGCCTGCTTTGGGTCCGCTCATCTCCATGCTTGCTTTTGACAGATTTCTTTTGTTCTCGTTCTTCATTCATTTTATATGGATGAATTATTAGGCTCTGATATTAACTGATAATAAATCCACATGGTCTTGGCTATATTGTGGTGTTTATTGCATCTTTCATGCATTTCCTGAACAGCTTGGTCCAATTCAGTTTAGGGTTGCACTGAAGCCAGAGTCTATCCCAGCAATTAGCCAGCGAGATGCAGGGTTCACCTGGACAGGTCCATCACAGTTTGTTGCATTTATTTAGTTTATAGTTTAGTTATTTAGTTTATTTTTTACATTTGTTTTCTTGCAGTGATCCCATTTTTCTCCTGTTCTGGATGGTAGCACCCGCAATGCTGGGATCCAGATCTAGCTGATATTTTATAAACCATGATGGGAACATGTCATGGATTTTCACCCTAAACATTTATTGCATTTATATGCACATATACTAAAAATGCTCCTGCCTCACAATAATAAAGATCCTTCAAAGAAATTCCTAGATCCAGATGATGATCAAGATTACTCCCAAAATGTAATGGAATTAGACCACCAATCAATCATCAATCATCTGAACCGCCAATTCCAATAAAGCTGGAGCCAATCCCAGTGATCAATAAGCGAGAGGTGGGGTGGACCCAGATCCATTCTTAGAAAGAGAAATAATTCTGAAAATCTGTCCAGTATTTTTTGCATAAAGTTGTGAACAGACAGATAAACGTGTTTCATAATGATTTTTTGTCCCTTTCATCCTCAGAGAGCACGATGGAGTCTGCTGCCGTGGAGCTGCCTCTCCAGTCTAACCAGTCATCAGAGAGCTGTGCAGCAGTAGAGACGACACTGGAGAACCAGCTGTTTGGATGGTTCTACATCGGGGTTTTCGTTCTGGCTCTGAGTGGGAACAGTTTGGCTCTCTGGATTTTCTCTCGCCAGCGCGGGGTTTCCTCTCCTGCTAACGTCTTCCTGATTCATCTGGCTGTGGCTGACCTGTCATATGTGATCATCCTCCCACTCAGAGCCACCTACCACTTCACTGGAGGCCACTGGCCCCTTGGAGAGGTTCCCTGTCGGGTGGTGGGCTTTCTGTTTTATGTCAACATGTATGCCAGCCTGTACTTTCTTGCCTGTGTAGCTGCAGATCGTTACCTGGCTGTTGTTCATGCTGTGAAATCACTGAAAGTCCGTCAGGGTCGCTACGCCCACATCATTAGCTTCTCCTTATGGGTCTTGGTTACTGTCTCCATGGCACCGCTGCTCATCACCCATCAGACTAGACAGGTAGACAACACAACGGTATGCCTGCAGCTGTACCGCGAGAAGGCCTCGCAGAACGCTCTGATTTCCCTGGCTGTGGCCTTTACACCACCTTTCCTTGCCACCTTGTCTTGTTACTTACTCATCATCCACAGTCTGCATCGAGGTTCCAGGTTAGAGCCCGCCCTCAAGCTGAGGGCTTTGCGCACCATTGGTGTGGTCATGCTCATCTACGTGGTCTGTTTCCTGCCTTACCATATGACTAGAGCCACCTTCATCCTTGGTTACAACCACCCTGATGTTTCCTGCCAGACACGCAGAGCCCTGAGCATGGCCAACCGCCTCACCTCATCCCTCACCTGTCTGAACGGTGCTATGGACCCTTTGGTCTATCTATTTGGAGCGGAGAAATTTCGCAGCACACTGAGGCGATTGTTTTGTAACGACATGGCGGGGATGTCTGCAGCCACCAGTGGAGACTTGAAGGGGACACACGAGAGCTCCGTGAGTGCCAAGTCTGAGTTCTGAAGAAGAGAAGAAAACGGCAATCTGTAAACTCGTCCAATGAATCCAGCTTTGTTTTGACCTTTTTTACAGGCTTTTGCCTCACCTATTACTGAAAACAGGTGATCAGTATGCATTATAAACCACACTGCATCCATGAAACAGAGGTTTCAACATGATTTTCAACATGTAAATATTTATATGCTGAGCACTTCATGGTTTCTTTATTAAAGCATATGTCACATATTCATTTACTTTCTATGACTTTGCATCATGAACACTTTAACACCTCCCAACACCTTGTGTGTTGTGGAGGACTATAATGCAATGGTGTAAAAATGTAATGTAATGTAATTGAACCTTTGCCACACTGAATCAGTTAGAATCATGTTTTATTTTTCTCCATGCAAAAGGGATGCTAATTTATCATATAAGCGCTGCAGGCTGGCTAACCTGGATGGTTATAGTTGGTTCATGGTAACTGCTTTAATCAGGATGATATTATTATGTGGTCGATGACCAGTTTTGGATTATATATAACAATGTTAGCGTGGTAGCTTCTCCCCGTGTTAGTGTGGGTTCTCTCCGGGTACTCCGGCTTCCTCCCACAGTCCAAACACATGCACCTTGGGGATAGGCTGATTGGAGACTCTAAATTGTCCATAGGAGTGTGTGTGTGTGTGCATGGTTGTTCGTCTCTGTGTGTTGGCCCTGCGATGGACTGGCAACCTGTCCAGGGTGTACCCCGCCTCTCGCCCGGTGACAGCTGGGATTGACTCCAGCCCCCCCCGCGACCCCATTCAGGGAAAAGTGGTAGAAAATGGATGGATGGAATTATATTTATTTTTCTATAGGGACCATTGACACACTGAACAAAAGAAGTGAATCTAGCTAAGCTACACAAGTTAGAGCCAGTCTAGACCAAAGTCTGCATATTTATTAAGTAAAAGAAAGACTTAATGAAGGAAGATTTTAATTTAAGATAACAGCAATATGTGAGCAGGTAAAAGCGGGATTCAACTTATTAAAGTTCTGGTTAGTTAGCTGACTAACTTAGATTGCTATAGGAAATAGCATAAGGAAAATAAGTGACCAGCTCAATGACAACAAGCTCAAAAGAAGCTCATAGATGCTTTTTATGAAGCTCTGCCCTCAACAAAAAACAAATATGATTAGAATGTAAATATCCCAGATAATAAACTCTGTCCCCTCCTCGGGTTGTAATGAGCCAGTAGAACTCATAAGCTAGCAGATTTTTATAACAGTTTTTTGTTTGTTTGTTTTCTGTTGTTGTGCCAGCATGAGTACATGTTTACACACTAAAATTGACAGAATACATTCGATTCACCTCCATCCTGAAGTTGGAACCAGCTCTTTGGCCAATAAATGGAATGGATGGAAATAGTTTTTTATTCCCTGGCATTGTCATTCTGTCAGGTAGAGCTGTGCATATTGTGTGTGTGAGAAAATAAAGAGAGCATTACACTGTAAGCATGACTAGCCCAGATAAACAACTGCACTGAAAAACAACCTTTCCAGGCAACTTCATGAAGTCGCTTATAACCGACTTGGCAACACTGGGGAGGAGGTCAGTATGATACCTAAGAATATAAAACTACCTGGTGGTGATGTAAATTACAATCACAATCAAAATATGTACATATTGAACTTTTCATGTATATTCTTTTTGATGTTTTGTATCTTAAATTGCATTTAAAAATACTCAAGTTATTGTCAAAATGTTTTTACTATGTATTAAAGGTACATTTAGCACTGCTAGTAATGCTAGTAGGACTCCTGGCTTTCTTTTAAAACCATAATTTGTATAAAGAAATGGTCATTAGTAAGATATTGATATGATGTGGCATAAACTGAGATTGGTTGTAAATCTCATTAAGTATTTACATGTACAGAAAAGGAAATTGTATATACTTTTTCTTCACTCGCATCAGTCAAAAAATGAGTCATGATGAGGATTAAACCATCTATAAGTCACAATTGTCTAACTATAAGTCACATTTATTCATAAGGCCTGCCAGTAAAGGCATTTATAATAACATCCTGGGCAACTACCAGAGCGTTGAGACGTAACTCTGCTGTTGCCAAACTTCTTTAGACAGCACGTTGTTCTGGCGAATGATGCATGAGTCAGGCTTTTTTTCCAACCCACTGGTCCCATTTTTAATAAATAACCCAAAATGCTGCTATTTAATACATACTGAATACGTCCAAGTAAAGGCTGTTTTTAATTGACCTGATAAACAATGCCTGAGAAAATGGCAGCAAGATCATAGGTGACACGCTTTCCACCAGTGTATTTAAAGACCCCCCCACGCATCACCAGTTTAGGCCATCTTGCCTTCATCCTGTAATGAACCTTCTTTGTTGTGTTCTTTACAGAATGAGTTATCTCTGCTTTTCATCAGTCCCACACACGTTTTCATACACGCTGAACTTTATTTTTGCTGCTACTATTGTTTTTTTTTTGCTGCATGTTGTGTTTCAGTGGAGTTTTTTAGTGACACTGGCTCAGCATAAAGATGGCACAGTCATACTGCACTATTACACTGAGGATCAATAACTGTTGTTTTTATTTACTGAGATGTTTTGACTACGTGTAATGTCCAGAAAAGATACATGCAGATTGCAGATCTGTTGGATTTCAGTGTGTAAGTATTTACAGCTCCCTGAAAACCTGCTTCTCTGCTGTTGAACATGTTCTCTATTTAATATTTTTGTAAATAATTTGTTTGTTTGTTTTTATTAACATCTGCAGTGAACTCAGTTACATGCCCTGAAAGCAAAAGTGTGATTTCTTGTCCTTCAGACCTCCTGTGAAAGTGGCAAAGCTGTTTCAGGTTTAGGCAGAAACCTCCATATGTGCAGTGACTTGTCATGGTTTAACTTCTGTTTTCATATCATGTGACCCATGTTGTGGTTTGTGCACAGCTTTTTTCCTCTTATTTCTGCAAGACTTCCTGTCCATCGCATTAAAACGGCAAGCAGCTCTAAACTTGTATTTCCTGAATATACACTCCGGAGAACCTGCAAGCTTTATTGATTTATATGATTAAAAGTATGCACTCAGACCTTATGTGTTTGTTTTTATCTCAAAGGCCAAAGATGGTGTGATATAAGATCATCTAAAAGTGAAATAACATCAATTCTTTATATCTCTGCTCATTTTTGCTAATTGTTTACATATCACCAGTTCCTGGACAGTACAAAGTAGCACGTTAGCAGGTGCCACAGAGCAGAGATGTGTGGGTTAATCATTAGAGTAAAGCGATGAAGACCACTCCTGTGCAAGCTAAAGCCTGCATTTCCATTTTACAGCGGTGGAATCTGAAATACAACAGGCAGAGTGAAGGCACCAGGTCCCTCCTCTCTTAAACTGCTCAAATGAGGAAGTTCAGAGCACAGCTAGTAGCAGCTTCCTTTTACAGTTTGAGAAGGCAGATGACAAGTGAAAGAAAGAACTTCATGTCGGCACTGTGAGAAGATGAGTCGAGCCACATAGAAAACTGAGCCTGCATCTGTTTGCTGATATTTTATTTTATTTTACTTTATTTTTTTGAAGCAGATGTAACACTTGGGGTCAAGCTCTTAAATCAAAAACAGGATGCCAAGCTCTCAACCTTGGTGCCATGGTAATATAACTCGATCCAAAGCTGAGGATCTACTCTCCAAAGCTGCAAAAGATGGAAGCTTCCTTATCCGGGCCAGTGAATCCATACCTGGAGCCTACGCCCTCTGTGTTTTGTAAGTTGCTTATTATTAAACCATTGCACATGTGGGATGAAGATTGTTTTAATGCGGCCTCTAATGGCTGATAATGACATGTTCGTGTCCGTGAGATGTGGATCCTGTCTAATAGTTGTGACGGAGTTTGTCATTTCATTGGCATCATTTCAAGTGACATGGTTAAAAGTTAAAAATTCCCCTGCTGTCTTACACTGTTTCACATCACCTTTTCTGCACATACACACTGCAAACCAGAAGTAGTTCCCCTTTATGAGCATTCCTTACTGCCTTAAAGCAACACCCTTTACCATTTTCACCCCTCACTCGTACATTTTTACAGGGTAAAGACTTTTATGTGATTGGATGTGTTCATGACACTGTAAGCCCTTGTTAGCCCAGTGACAGATATTTGCATTTTATCTCTGACCACAGATACCAGAACTGTGTGTACACATACAGAATTCTGCCGAATGGAGACAAGAAGCTTTCTGTTCAGGTGGGTGGACAGTTTGACACAATCATGTCTTTGGTTTAGACTCACTTCAGTTATATTTCCAAGTCTGGGAATGAAATTAAGTTCTTACAGGAGAAAAGACAAACAGTGGGACAAAACTTCTTTGAATGAATTTTAACTAAAATCTAATCTGTTGAAGTTCCTAAAACATTACATACATACCCTGGTAACTCGTTTTTCACTGCGATCACATGATGAGAGTTGAATTTGCATTTATTCATTCACCATCCACTGGTGACCCATCCAGGATGTAGCTTTCCTCTTGCCTGCAAATGGTTGGTTCTGTTTTCCTGCAACTTTCAGGTAGAAATGTTCAGAAAAACGGATGTATGAAAGGCATCAACAATATCAGGTCCACCTTGCCAGTATAGGGCTGGACCGCTTTTGTGATGAGAATCTCCCGTTCCACCACATCCATGATGAGAATCTCCCGTTCCACCATCATCCATGATGAGAATCTCCTGTTCCACCATCATCCATGATGAGAA
>JBAMHV010000015.1:23699228-23719183 GCA_037177535.1 Pseudomugil gertrudae | reverse complement strand
CAGTGCAGCATCTTCTGATGGATGCTTCCAGCAGGATGATGCACCATGTCACAAAGCTCACATCATCTCCACCTGTTCAAACTGGTGTTGGAAAAATGAACCTGATAAAGTCGACAGTAGGTTTATTGTCATATGTGTAACGTTGTAAGCTGCTGCATGTCTGAATCTCGATTAAACTAAGCAGAAATACTTTGAGTTCACACTAATTTTAATTCACTAAAAGTCAAAGTTTTCTGATTCGGTTTTAGGAAGTGAAATTAATCTTGACTGTGTGATCTTTTGTCTTCTAGGGGGGAGGATGAAAAGGTGTCAGAGATGTTTGACAATCCTCTGTATGGCTCAATGGTAAAAGTACATGGTCAAGCCAGGGACCAAAACCCTCCACAGACAGACTATCTGTCACAGACAGACGCACTGTTTACATCCTCCAAAGCATCAGATGGTGATGCAGAACGACCCCCAGTGCCCGCCCCACGCAACCGCTCTTTTACCTGCTCTGAAAACAAACCTCAGTCCCCAACCCCATCCAGTCTGGCCCCCTCGACAAATAAAAAACCAGTAGTGCCCTCACGTTCAGATGGTGGGGCGGGACAGAATCGGCCTCCTTTGCCCAACAAGTCTCGACAGGAGCCCCAGACCTCCAAAAACAGAGACTACAGGGAGAACTTTGAGCTCCCCAGCAAGCACAGACTTCCAGCAAGACCTGGTCCAGTACAGTCTAACAAAGACCGTAAGGAACACTCTCACATTTACTCAGAAAGTAGATTCATGTGAAGATTCAAAGTTATTTCCTTTCTTTAGTACATCCAGATGTCCCCAAGACGGGTCGTCCTGTGAACTGAGCTGCAACAGTGGCCAGCACTACCAGAACAGCTTCCTGCTCTGCATTTTTGGAAATATGACAACAAAGCCAAGGCTTCATCCTGCTGGGATGATCAACACATATGAGTTGTGACTCATTGGTCTGCACCTATACAAATACTTTCCTCTCTTTTTCTTTACAGGGAGGAGTTAGGCACGATACAAGACTAAATACAGCTTTGACTGAATTAGTTGTAGTTTGTAAATTCACCGCTATGTCAGTAATTGCTACATGATGTCCCAGTCTATAATTACAGGTCTATGCCTCAGGCCTCGTACATTATGAAGCTCAAGAGAGCTAATTTAAAAAAAAGTTTAATCCACATGTGTTGAAGTTATCTCATATTTCCAAACTGAATTCCAATAGTTGTTTGTATTTATAACACATCTGAGATTTCTTATTCATTTTATAGGGACATGTAAGGCTTTTTCAGGTGGATTGATCTTATCTTATTAGCAAATTAAATCCAAACTATGGTAACTTTAGACACAGCTACCTGATTGTGAAATGGCATGGTCCAGTCTGACAGCAAGACAGGCCATTAGGGCAGCGGTGTGAGAAAAGCCCAAAAGTGACTGAGAAAGGCTGTATGAATGTAGAAATAAACCCAGGAAATATCTCAGTCAAAGAGATACACTGAAAATATCACGAGTGGTAAAAATATTCCTGATCAAGAGAAACAAGTTGAAGCTTTTACAGACATGTAGTCCCCATCGTGTGAGCAGCCACCATGGGGACTGGAGCTAATGGGAGACTGGGATGCTACTTACACAAGTGAGCCAGCTGCAGAAGCTAAGAGGACCCATCTTTGTTCAAATTAAACAGTCAGTATAAGATTTTATTGTAAGCAGATGATGTTTAATTGTTTGTTTCACAACCAGAATTTTCTGTTTAATCATGTTAAATTAATGTTGTTACTGGAGACAATGTCACTGGGTTGCATCTTCTATTGTTTATTCCCCTTCTGGTGGGCAATTAAAGGCTTTGTTTATTTAAATAGGTACATTACTGGCTCTGAATCCATAATGACACTGATCTTTCTCCAGTTTAGGCAAGACAAGTTTATTTGAACATCACATTTCCTGGCCATACTAGACCATTTAAAGTGCTTCACATATAAATTAAAAGCATTACAGCAAAAAAAAACCATTAAAAAGCAGCAAAAGGCATCAACAAACGGCTGAAATCACAATACAAAAATAAATTCAATTGAAACTATTAAAAGTAAGACAGGTTCACAGTTACTGTGCGTGTTTCATGCATAGGAACGGGATAAAATAAATGTTTAAACCTTGGATTTAACCTGGTCTGATGGAAATTTGCTCCACTTGTTTGCAGCAAAACGACTAAATGCTGCTTCTTCATGTTGACAGCTGACCCGAGTCTCTACAATGATGGGTAGAATGCCTTTTATTGAAATTAATTTCCAGCCTAATTTATTTTACAGATTTCACTATGATATTAAATATGTAAAACTGGTCTGAAAGCCATTAATGTATATGTATTAGAGCAGTGAGGCGTGGCCGTCTTAAACATCACAGCCCAGCTTTGCACCCTGATACATGGAGGAGTGGAATAATCCTAATTCTGTTTGGTTGTGGATGATATTGTCATTGGAAGATTCAGGCGGAAAATCTGAGATGAATTTCAGAAATGTGTGAAAAAAAGATATTTTATTCCAAACAATGTCAGTTTTAAATAAAAACTTATTTATCATCACAAAGCAGCTTCTCTATAAAACCCACAGTAAGATGCTGTCAAGTCTCTGAGTCAGAGGTAATACGTTATGTGGCATAGCCCCCATTCCTTGATTATATGGAACCCAGAATATTTTGGAAGACCGATCCAGGACAGAGAAAAATAAATAATTAATGAGAGGACACAGTGTGGCACTCTTGTTCAATGATCTTTTTAAATGATCTTGTCAATCTTCTTTCTAAACTTGCGATAATTGTTCTTCTCACTATGACCTAAACTGTGCAGTGCTATATTATTTGGGAAAGGAATGATGTATATTTGCACTACTAAGATGTGGTAATTAAATGTATAAATGTTAATAAAGATCTGCCCCTTCCAGCCAAAGAAAAAATATTACAATAATATTAGAAACTTCTTTCACACGTGTAACTTCTGCTAAGATTGCTCCTTTGGTCTGATCTGTTTTTCTAAATATTTTGCATTTCTGGTAGTTTTACACTGTACTGTGCCCAATGAATGTTTACCACACAGTATTATCTTACAGACATAAACATGTGTGTTCTGAGCATGCTCATTAAATAGTCAAATAAATATTAATATGAAAGCTTGGTTAGATTTGATTTCTATTTCTTATTGATTTTTTTCCTCTGGATTACATAAATCTGCCACTAAGCAGCTGTAGCTCAGGTGGAAGAGCAGTTGTCTTACAACTGAGAGGTTGGGAGTTCAATTCAGGCTGAATACATCCTAAATGTACTTGGGCAAAACACTCAACCCCAACTAACCCCCTGTTGTGCCTATCAGGGTGTGTATGAATGTGATTATGTAGTGTAAAGAGCTTTGAGTGGTTAATAAGACTGGAAAAGCACTATATAGGTATGAGTCCATTTACCATTTAGTCCACCTGCCACACATCCAGCTTAAACTCAAACTGAGCATCAGAATGAGGAATAAAGGGAATTTAAGTGACTTTTGATTAAGACATACACACTTGAACATAATTTAAGTCCGTGCTGAAGTCAACCTGGATTCAACACCAGGATACAACCTGGTACATGATAAGAATCCATGAGGAACCACACCACTACAGTTGCCACACCCCTGGCTCCCCCTTGTGGAGCTCGTAAGTAATTGCATCCCCGTGTTTAGGTTAAGCAGCAACAGGCGCGTTCTGATAACGTCATCAACCTCAGACGCACGGAAGGAGAAAACTGCCGCAACAATGGTGAGAAATGTGGTTAAATAAATCCATTAGTTTTCTTTATTTTTTCATAACAGATATCTTACAGTAGAATGAGCTGCAAGTATGTGCTATGTATGGTTTGTTTTGGCTGCTTTCTTTAAATCCCTAGTATGTTTGATATGCAGCTCGCTGCTAATGCTAACGTTAGCATGTTGTGTTTCTCAGCTTTTCTACTCGTTTTTCAAGTCGCTGGTGGGAAAGGATGTGGTGGTGGAGCTAAAAAACGACCTGAGGTGTGTTTTCTATTTTTATATTGTTTGTTGAACGCCTCTCGTGTTTATCTGCTAAAGGTTGCTAGCATCTCCGGGCATTGGAGATTGGTATAGCAACGCTGAAACTTTGAATTAAATTCTCCCTAAAGTTGTCCAATATAACTATTATTCCTCGAGTATACCAGCATTTGAATACAGTTGTTGCATGATGGATAATAATTTCTCTCAGAAAAGTAAGAAGATTTAGCAGAGCTCTTAAATTAAGTTATTGCACTGTATGTATTGTAGAAGTTGTAGAATTGTGTCATTTTTATTTCTATATTTGTTTTTCAGTATCTGTGGAACGCTTCATTCTGTTGATCAGGTTGGATGTACAGATTTATTGAAAATATTAAAAGCGAATCCTTGCGGCTGTTATAATTTCTGACTATGATGTCATTCTCCTTTGTGTGTTTTAGTACTTGAACATCAAGTTGACAGACATTAGCGTTACAGACCCAGAGAAGTATCCACATATGGTGAGTTTCATTGCTTTGAATCAAGGTTTTCCTTGATCTAGGCCTGTAGAAACCCTGCCCCTCCTCCTAGCATTACTGTTTTAAAAATCTGATCAGATAAACCCAAATTTAAGCAAACTTTACTTGTCTGATAAATTATAGCATTTTACACAAATGCTTTTACACAACTTAATGTGATTAAATAAATATGCATACTTAAACATGTGAAAATCCAGCAACCCATTTATATGTCTGACAGTTTCACATATTGGCTCATTGTGATATCTGTGAAGCACCCTGAGATGACACTGTCATAAAGTGGTGCTATACAGATAAAGTTGAATTGAATCTTGTGGTAATGAGAAAGTTATCACATTAATTTCTTTATAGACAGTTTTAGTGACACCTGTGCACAAAAAAGACCTGCTACTGTCCCTGTAGCCAGCATTTTTAGATACCCATTAAATCTCTTGATCCAAACTGAGCAAAGCCAAAAACAACACAGCGGTTGTGTCTCAATCAGCGCACTAACACTACTGCGCGCACTATATTTAGGTGTGTAGTGCGTTCACACTGGCATTTAAGCTAAAAAGTCAGTGCACTGAAAGTACCCGGATGCTGCCCTAAAATTTGCCAATAATCTAGTGTGAAACGATGGACACTTCGCACCGACGCCATCTTGCTGACAGAGCGGAAAAGGAAATGCTGGACTTTGAAAATAATGGCGGCAAACAATACAGCGGCGGAGGCTAATGTGTATAGATGAGATTATGAAGTTATTTCCTCATGGTTCTCATGTATACCGCAGCTTGCTACATATCCGACCATGTGTTTGAGACTGTGCTACCCGACCCAGTACAGTTAGCACAGGTAAATGTTAGCCGTTTTTAGCCGTGTAGGGGACACAAAATAATTATTTGGACAAGATAATATGTGACTTACGGTCACTACACGTCCGGTATTCCATTTGAGACAGCACTTACCCATGATAATGTGCACTATGGTAATGAGACACATCCAGCTGCTGTGTCATCAGTTGTCCACCGCAGTCATATTAGTGCTACATGTTTCTGGACTCTGAGTTGCATCATCTTGACATCAAACTCCACCGTCTCTTGTTTCAATGTGCTCCAGCTGTCGGTGAAAAATTGTTTCATCCGTGGATCTGTGGTCCGATACGTTCAGCTGCCGGCGGATGAAGTGGACACTCAGCTGTTGCAGGACGCCGCAAGAAAAGAAGCCATGCAGCAGAAGCAGTGATCGGGCCGTGGCATGGAGATCGGGGGGGGGTGACCAGCTTAAGTTTTTGGGTGGATTATTATTTTAAAGATGCAAACAGTCCTTGAGCAGTATCTCTATTGAGGCTTTATTTTGTCACAGAACACATTCCTGATTTTAGTGATCAATGAAAGTTTCAGGGTCTTCGTTTGAGCCCGTCTTTGGTTTTTTAGGATGGAAAATCCATTAAACTGTCAGTTAGACTTCAGAGATGAGAGGCAAAGCTCTGCTCTGGTGGTTATGTGGACTGTAACTGTTTTTTTATGTGACTTGGAAATAAAAGTTATTTATATTTTGATCAGATTCAGTAATTTATTGTACTTTCCTGTAGGGATTACCTTTTAAAATGAAGAAACCAGCACATGGTGCAACCACAGAAGAAACTAGTTTCTCATAGTACTTTTTGCATTGTTTAGAGGAATAAATGAGTTAAGCATCGTAGAGCATGATCTGAACGGATATCAACGCTCTGACTACCAGAGTTACTGTATTTAAACAGCCTGATGCTAGCTAGCTGTGAGTGACTCGCGTTTGGAGGATAAAAGTGTTTCTTCTTGTCAAAACCTCACGTGGTTTGATGCAGCAGCTCAGCTGGCTGCAAATATTCATCTTATGAAGGACACGGGCCGCTTCATCAGCGCTGTGTTTTACAGTAGGAGTTTGTGCTGCTGTTTCACGAGCACCAAAATGTTCCTCGTGTCTGTTATTTTAACTTTTTATTGGCAGGTAGAAGCTTCTATCTGCTGGTAAAAGTCTGCTAACATGCTAAAAGTTTAAGCTGCACAACAAGGAATTTAATTTTCCAGCCTTAAAAAGCTTAGAAAGGAAACTATTTCCAAAGTTCCTCAGCAGCTTTATGTCGTCCTGCAGGTGTCAAACCTCCCAGCATTAACAAAGTCTCAGTTAATTTATTTATGAGCTGGATTTTCTAATAATCCCTCCTATTTTCTGCTTGTTTTATTGATAAAGTGATATTTATTCCAGTCCAGGGTCTGCAACTTGAGACACTGGAGCAGGGGACTCTTTGGATCTTCTATAGTGGCTACAAAGAACCAACAAATGTTTGCATATGCTAAACATGTTTAGCATGTATGTATATTATCTATTAGTTGTGGGATACTTTGCTTACATCCCACAGAGGAAATGTATCTTTCAAAGCTTGCTAAAATTAGTTTTTCTTCATTTTTAAACCTAAAATTTAAAAAAAGCTCATTTTATTTAAGTAGCTATTTATAAAATAAGCTGCTTATTTTCGGCTCTGAATGAGTTTTATGTACTTGGGGAGGTAAAACGGCTCTTTGCAGCCTCCCGCCTAATCACTTACACTGAGGGGAATAAAGAAATAGTGCTGGATCCATCCAGATGTTCTGGTGTAAAAAGTAAAATTCCCCTCACAGCTGCCACCTAATTCATCACATAATATTTATATACTTTTCTTCTTCAGACATAGGAAGTTTGAACCCTCAAACGTTTGACATGGTCACATAAACGGCACTAATGCTCACATTTAGTAAGAAATCCTGTCAGCTGTGAATGTTTCATGTTGCACCACTTGATGTTCCCATTGTGTCCATTTTAGACCAGTATGTCAGGACTTTTCACTTACATACTCTTCATCACTCCTCACAAGCACGACAGACTCCAGCGGGTCTACATAGAAATCCAGAACCTTTATTTTACATTCATACATCTATAACGTACAATAACTTTAATGCAGTTTTTTTTTAAAAAAAGCCCAATTCATAAAACAAGTCTTGTAAATGTACAATGATGAAGTTGCATGTTGTAAGGTTGATGACGAGCATTTAGAAATATATACACACACACTCACACACACACAGGGATCTAGGACGAGTGGTGTCCTTGAGTTGTACCTTAATAGACGCTGGGCTGAATGGAGAGGAATTCAGTCCGCACAGAGAAAGGCACATTGAATACACAGTGTATCTACAAACAGAAAAAACCTTAACACTGACACAACTTTACTGGAGGGTCAAGAACAAAGAGCAAAAACTGTAAACTTTCACGTATTTATAACCGAATGAACAAAAAACCAAAAGTCACATCTGTACAAATACATCCGAAGCAACAAAAATCCGTTTTCTTGGTCGTTACAAAGCAGTACCTTGAGATGCAGTTCAACACTTAGCATTGGCTCTGCCAGCAGAGAGTAGCACGTCACAATATTTACGTAGTCGCTGCGTCCGTCACAGAGCTCCATGCACGTCTTCACCGGACAGCGACAGTCACCTGATATGTTTTTAGGCCTAGTCCAATTACGATGCCACGTTTTCTGTTTTTTTCCTCATTTCATGTGAATATGGAAACATGTTTTCACACGGACGTAGAAATGTACAGACTTTATACAGCCACGAAGCCCGTTATCTTAAAATATATGTACCGCTCGTCGATCAAAATTTTCAATACTTTCAGAAAAAGTAAGTTCTCTGATATAAAATACTGTATTTAAAAAAAACACATTGTTTACATTCCATCCCTTTGAACAAAATAAAGCTTTATATACGTACCCTCAGTCCTAAAAACACTCCCACGTACATACATACATATACATATATATTCATATCTATATATAAACAATAAAGTGACCAGGATGCCGTCAGCGGCTCAACGTTCACATGTAGTGGAAACCCGTTCAGAATGGCGTACACAGCCGATTAAATCATCTAATAAACACAGTGTGGTGCTACAATTTTGGATCATTGTACAAGTTTATATTTTTTTTGGGGGGGGGGTCTATAAATTCCAAGATGAAGATTGCCTCCATGCAAACAGTTTCCCTCCTGTAGCTCAGCATGCCTTCGTCAAGTCAGTGGGCATGTCTGCTGTGGACATGCGGTACTGGACTTTTGTGTTGGTGATGGCGCCGTGCTTCTGTCGCAGATGAAGCCGGAGCTGACTCTTGTGGCGGAAGTGCAGGTTGCATTTTTCACACTGGACAGGAAACAAGTGGAGCGTTAGTGTTTTGGTTTTTAAACTCATCACGGAGCAACAGGAAGTGAACCTACATGGTAGGGCTTCTCTCCCGTGTGGATGCGCAGGTGGCTCTTCAGCGTCTGCAGGTGACGGAAGCGTGTCCCGCAGATCTCACAGGGGTATGGCTTCTCACCCGTGTGGATCAGCACATGGGCACGGAGATGCGCTACCTAACGAAGCAAAACAGCGTCAGCTTTCAGAGCAGAGAAAAGGAGAACTGCAGGATGGAGCTGAAATGAACTGCAGATGTTTATACCTGTACAAAACGAGCTCCACACGTCTCACATTTGTATGGCTTCTCTCCTGAGTGGATGCGAGTGTGAGTCTTGAGGTTAGCTGGTCTGTTAAACTGAGCACCACAGATATTACAGCGATACGGTTTCTCCCCTGAAAATGACAAAGAATTTTAGAGCCCGGCAGCAAAGACACACCTAAAAAGGTACAGAAAGGAGCTGAAAGAGACTTTTCTTTCTCACCTGTGTGGACGGTTTTGTGGCTGGCGAGGTTGCCCTTGTACCTGAACGCAGCCTGACAGCGGTCACACTTGTATGGCTTGTCGCTGTGCACCTGAAGCATGTGCTGCTTCAGAGCTTCGTCCTCAGCAAACCTGGAGTCACATTCGTTACAGAAGAACGTGCCGTTTTCTGTCCGGGAGAAAGCAGAGGGGACGTTAACTGCTGCTCAGGTGGTGAGCGGAGCTGATGTTTAAAACAAAAAGCCCAAACGAACCACAGCTGGAGTCTGAATATTCTGAATGAAGCTCGGCCATGTCTTCTGAGAGACGGGACCTGGAGGTGTTGGGACAGACTTCGGAGTGCTGGGGCGACTGGGAGCCGCAGGTCGAGCAGCTGAGGCGGTTCAGGTAGTGCTGAGGGTGACCGTCTCCGTTCCTCAAAGACCCCTCGAGTCCGCTGTGCACAAAAACACGAGTCCAACATTCAGAAAAGCCCATTTAAACTTTATAACTTCTACTTATTCCCAGGCATCTCAGCGACACCTCACCTGTTAATGATGTTGTTGAGTCGACTGGCCTGTGGGGCAGGAAGATCCTCGCTCTTGCTTGTGGTTTGAGGGTCGAGGCTCTCCGAGTCGCTGGGGTGAAGGTAGGGCTGTAGGCCGAGCCGCTGAGGAGAGCGAAGCCCGGGATCCCTCAGCCCCACCTCCTCTTCTTTTGCACTCTGGTTCAGCACAATGAACTTGTACTTCTTCCAGTTGCGAGCCTTGGGGTCTGACGTACCCTGTGGGGCTTGCGCTCCGCTGGCTTGGGAGAGGCCGGCGTTCTTGCTGCTGCTGGACTCTGTGGGAGAATTGGGCTGGCAGTCTGATTTTAGGGGGCTCTGCGGGCTGCTGACCAGACTCTTCCGCCCAGCGGAGGAGATTCCCAGTGGATAGTGCTGATGGATAAGATCCTCCTCCACCTGAGGAGCATGCTCTTTGCTCAAGTCTTTCTGATGCTCCAGCGTCGGCACAGGAAACGCACGCTTCCTTGTGCTGTGACCGATAGACTGGCCAACACTGTCGTGGCCCTCCTTCCTCATCTCATCATCTCTCATCACCTCCCTGGAGGCATAAGTGGCAGCGTGCACAATGCTGGAGGAGCTAGTGCCAAGAGCCCTGGCGTATTCTGCCCTGATGGCGTTGCTGCTGTCATGCGGAGAACAGTGCTTGTGGTGGATGCCGCTCTTTGAGAGGTCAGCAAAAGCATTTTTGGTATCAGTCAGCTTGCAGAGGGGAAAGGGGAATCCTGGCATGGGGAACTGCCCGTAGAGATGGTAGTTGCTGGGGCTGCTGACCCCACTGAACATGTTTGGGCCGTAGGGCCTTCCATCCCTGAATGGAGCCATGCGGCTGTGCAAACTCTCAACAACATCATGAGGACGGTAAGCGTGGACATCCTGAGGTAAAACCAAGGGACTGACCAAAAACTCGTCTCTTGGCAGCTTGACTGTCGGATCACTGCAAGGAGAGGCATACTGTAAGCAGACGCTGATAATCCGGGACCTACACTGAATGCATGACGGAGCTTTGTTTCACCTACCTGGATTTGATAAATCTGTGACAGGTGTCCACAACATGGTCCATCTGCAGATAAATAGCTGTATTCATGATAGCCATAATCAGACTTTCCTTTAGTGTAAGTCGGGAGGTGTACATAAACTCCAACAGGATGGCGAAGCCCTCTGGATCCACCTTTGGGTCCAGACTGATGGCATTGAGGTTGCACTTGTGGGAGTCGGTGAAGATAGAGTAAAACAACCCACTACAGCCACAAAACATAAAAAAGTCAAGTTAAAATATAGAAATGAGTTTGTTTATCACAGAGCAGCAGAAGAAGGGAAGATCACGCACCTGCAAGCCATCAGGACAGTCTTGTGTGCACGAAACTGCTGTCTGTTAACCAGGATGGTGACATCTGTGAGGATATCTCTGCTGCGCAGCCGATTCAGGTTGAGCAGAACATCACTTGCATGGCGTGTGAACTGTATGCAGCTGTCTGCTGCGCAAGCCATTTTATCAAGTTCTGCGAACGGAAGGGAAAAAGCACGATGTGTAAAAATACTTTGATGCAAAGTGTTTCTGCAGTTTGAAAAGGCTTTCGGTGATCTCGTGAACTAGTTTCAATTTAAACTTACACAGAGAAAGAACAGGCTCACTGCTCACCAGTAGGCGGCGCCATTTATCAAACAAATAACGTCTAGACATTTCAATTTGTCCTCCGAAACTCTGTTTGGCAGCTTAATGAGACAAATCCGGTCTATGTTAATACAAGCTAATATCAACCCAACAACTACAACTAAAAGTACATTAAAACATTTATTAGATAAATAAAAATGACTTTTTATCATTTCAATTAAGAAAACTGTTTAAAAAAATAAGCACATAAACATAAAAAAAATAACTTGTGAGCAAAAATGTTTTATTTACAAAAAAAATAAAGCCTGACCTAAAAAACTGGTTTTCACTTCAGATATGTTTGCATAAATAAACCAGCTGGTTTATTAAAAGAGAACTAATTAATTAATTTAGGATATCCTATTTTTTTTTAATTTAAGGATTTTTTTTCTTTAAAACGTCAATAAAAAAATCCAGATTTTGTTTTTTTAGAAAACTTTTTTTTTTACCCTGAACTCAACATAATGATTAAATTTTCAGCTGCATGATGACAAACTGCTGCAGGTTGCTGTTGTACTACTTTACCACACTTCTATAATGACACTATAATATAATAACACGCTGCTGAGCTGTTTTCCTTATTTCTGTGTCAAACTATCCATTGAAGCGAAATCTGACACGAATCAACCCCAGAAGGAGAAAAGGAGCTTTTACAACATGCAGGCGGATTTATGACAGTATCTTTAACTCAATGTCAAGAGTGAAGTCTGAAACTGGACACGTCCATAAATAGAAGCAGGACACCTTAAACTGACCGATGGGAAATAATGACCTTCATCACCAGCAGCATCAACACATCTAACCACGAGGATTGTTTCTGGTTGAGGGCAAAGCCTAAATCTACATGTTTTAGTCAGCATTTAAAGAGAATCACACCATCTCTCCTGTTTTATGTCCATAAATGATCATTAGAGCCGAACCGAAACTCTCCAACGGAGAGAGAAAAAACTGCCTTGTCGTGGTGAAACCTCGAAACTTAGTGTCACAGTGGAAAAATAAGAGACAACTTGTAGCCTCTACCGCGGGAAACACACACACACACACACACACACACACACACATCAACAGTGGGATTTCCGCTACAGTCCTAAGTGAACGGGAGGGTTTTGGTCGGCGTAGTTTTTATTGTTTGTTTTTATTTTCTCTCTTTTTTTCCGCTCCGTTAGAGTAAATTACCACCGCGGAGTAAAAATATCCTGACCCTTGTGCTGCCATGCTGTCAGCAAAGTTCGTGTGACAGCGCGCGCGTGCCACCGCTTCGCTGCGCGCTGACACTAGTAGCATCAAATCAGACACATCCAGCCCGAGCGCCGCGTGCGACAGCCCCGGGATCCGGACAAGCGCTGCCCCAAGCGCTCTAACGAACCTCCCCTCCGCTTCCCGTCGGTGTACTCATCTTCTCACGCGCTATTACAGCTTTAGGACGCGCGAGGAGCTGCGGTGTCTCAGCCCCAGCGCAGCGCCGAGGCAGCCGGGTCTGTCAAACAGAGCCGCGGCTCCGGCTGTCACCACAGCGGAGTTTTGCGCTGACACGGTCCCTTCACAGCCCCGGCTCCACAAAACACTTCACCAGCAATAAATGGACACATGTCTAAAAGCATCAACAGTACATAGTATATAACAACTTCGCGCCAAATAATAATAAAAATGGAATTTAAAAAATCACCTGGTAGCGCTTTCCTAGAAACTTCTTGCATCACCACTTCTAAGAACCCCAGTTCTAAGAATCAGACGAGCTCAATTCTCGGAATTTGAGCCTGAGACCGTACCATTCTCCCAACGCAGGGGAGAGACGCCGTTTTCTCCAGCGATGACAACAATCGCTTTTAAAATACGTTTTTCAAACATAAATTACACCTAGCACGTTTTATAGCTAGAATATTTAAAAATACGGGTTCACAATGCAGTAAAAATATATTTAAAGATAAAAAGTAAGGCGGTTAGAGGCTGCATTGGAGTCTGAATCCCCCTCCGTTTGGTTGAGCCCGCAGTCACAGGACGTCGAGCTGGCGACGTCACCGCTTCTTCTAACCCAGCCCCCGAAATTCTCAGAACTAATTTATATTCCATGACTTAAGCAATCTATCGTGTCGTTGCCTTCCCCGTCGCACTTAATACACAGACCCTACATGAACAGCACAAAGACAGACCTCTAAATCAGGTCCTTGCGGACGGGTCCATGTGACAGGCTTGCATTTTTCCTCTTATCACTGTATTCAGGCTTTTCCTGCAACTTCATAGACGGGAGAAATGCAGCGAATCGCCGTCGGGGGGTTGTTGGAAAAGGAAAGCTTTAATCGACTTCTTATTCCCACATCTGTAGACAGCTAGCGGACCGTTTTGTGACCGGACTGCTTTGTCTCCGCGCGGGCTGTTAAGTTTTCATGTGCGCGTGGCTCTGCAGCTGTTACTGCTTTGTAGAGAGGGATGTTTTTGTTTGTTTAGCCTGTGGCTATTTGGAGAAGTGATTATAGAGAATGATCGTGTTATAGATTGCTTTTAAAATACTTGTTGCGCTTAAAGCGCGCATTACTAACAAAAACGGGACGCTTGCTTATGGAAAACATCCAGTTAATCCTTAAAATGCTGAAGAAAAACATGTGTCAAGGTCAGGTCTGTGGGGGTTTTGCGTTAAACGAAAGTTTAACTCATACTTGTTTATGTTCTTGCTGAAAATGCCTCCTTTTTTAATGCATTACTGTAAATATGCAGAGGATGAGGATATTTTCCATGTCTTGGTTAATACAGTAAAAAATAGCTAAGATAATGGGTTAAATGCACTTTTGCACATTTAAAGCATGTGTAATCACCCTGTGTATCATTTCCAAAAAAAAAACTACTTTTTTTCTTTTTGCACCTTTTTTTGTTCTTCTTACCCACCTGAAGACCTCACCATGAAGTTAAAAGACATTTATGACTAGCTGAATTGTTGACTGCATGAAGAAGAGAGCTGGTGTGACAGCATCTCAGAGGTTGTATTCATTTCAGGAGATGTGGGCACACACATTTCTGTCAGTGACTCACCTTGGAAACCTTGTTTGTGGTGATTCCAAACCACAGATTCCCCGTCTTTTCTCACCCCGTTCATTCCTTGGCACAAGAGGAGCATTTGCTGGGCTGGAGAGCACAAAAACAAACATTCATTCATTTTCAGGATCGCGGGGAAGCGGGAGCCTAACAGCAATCAGCAGGTGAGAGGCAGGTAGCTTCTGGACTGGTTGCCTCTTCATCACAGGGTAACAATAAACAAAGCAAGCAAATTAAGTGTAATTCAACAAAAAAAGGGCCTGTTGAGGTTTAAAACTGTTATCTAGAACAAAAACTAATCAAAATAGTTTAAAATTCTTGGCTTGGTGATGCTAATCTGATCCACATGGAGGTGCAGGCTGGTTATAATAAAAGCTATTACTGTTATTAACCTGTTCAAATAATGTTAAGATGCTGTTGGACACGTTTATAAAGTTTGTAAAGACATTTTGATCATCTTTTTCATGATCAAATTAAGACTATTCTGTATTTTTGCAAGTCATAATGCTAAGAGAAAAAAAGTGTGGTGTTACGAACCGCCTGCTGTTCTGTGAACTGTGCTGCTTTTTTTATTTACACACATCCTTTTTAACCCAGTATGCCTTAATGCATGTGACATTTCCCCGTGGATTGCCTGCGCATCCGCCCATCTGGATCCGGCGTCCCACTAAAACACTTCAGGTGTTCACAAACCATTGGGGAGAATAACAAGAGGAGGGGGAGCAGGTTGGGGGGGGGAGCTGGGAGAAGAAAAAAAAAAGTCTCCAAAATAATTAAGACGAACGCTTTTACAGCAATCTCCGATTCAGCACTGCCAAATAAAGACTGTGTTGGGCTCCAAACAAAGAGCAGCGTCAACTTTATTTCAATCCACTTGGGGGATGTTGAAGGCGCTCCAGCGCAGTTATGCATAATGCACGGCCATAAACCATCCAGGAGTTAGGAGAGAGATGTGTAATTTACCAAGGCCTCATGCTGTGCCCAGCTATAGAAGGATGAGATAATTACTCCAAATCCTTGGCAAACTTCTCCTCAACCAATTTCTTGCAAAAATAAATGACCCACTTACAGAGGGCAGAAGAAGAGCGCAGAGAAGCTGATCAATATGCCCCAGTCTGAACTGATTGGGGGTGCATTAAGACACGATGAGCTGCGTATCAGCTAATCCCCTGCTCTTCATTCAGGCTGGATAATTAAACAAGCGGTCATGACGTTTAGGGTCTTGGTGTCTTTGTCAGAAACAATGGCAGCAGGAGCGTCTGTGATCCCCGGCAGGAAAAATCCCACTCATGACACAGTGTGAAACACCTTGCTGCATGTACTTTGTGCATGATAGGTCACCGCGCAGATATGCCCGTCGTCAGAAGCCCGAGGCCCGGAGGTTGCCTCACTTTTTCCCTCTTTTTTTTTTCTCTTCACAAACTGCACACTTTTGTCTCGTTTCACAGCAAATTTCTGCCAACTTCAGTGTTCATTGTCAGCAAAGATGTGAGTGTGGAGTTTTGTTCTGAGAGGCATGATGCAACCGCGCTGTAACACCAAACAGATAATGCTGTTAGCTACAGAGGTCTTTTTAGTTCCTTTCTCTAAAAGATTTTCTTTTCATATTGTTAAGTTTCACTTTTTTAACTCCATGCATCCTGGAAGCTTTTTTTTTTTTTTGCTTTTGTCTACACATCAGTTTGTCTTTGTTAAGAACCGTAACGAGAACTCTGCGTGTCAATAAAAAGACTTCTTCCCCAGGTCGTACTGTATGTATTTATACATGTTTTTCCTTGATCATCTGTTTGAAGAGATCTCTGAATACATACAGTAAGACATGCATCATTTATAACGATTGTAAAAAAAACATGAGGTGTAATAATTGGAAACAGTGGAAAAATTCACTTCAAAAGCTTCTCGGTGCAGGAGGCTCTTTCTTTGGAAGCTTGCCTCCTGCTTTTTTTAATTAACAGACAGAGTAGTCATATTCTGACATGAAGTCCTGTCTGTTGTGTGCGTGCACGCTGGGTTGAAAGTTGTCTTTTATCCCACTTGACAAGGTTAAACACACGCGGGAAGATTAGCGGCAGCTGTGAATGATGGAGGTAAAGAGCTGTCTGAGGTTCACGTTTTATCTAAAAGGGCTTCATGATTACCAATGATCATTTTGGCATTGCACTTAATTAAAGGGGCTTTTCAGGGTCTTCTTCTCAGACTTGCGTACATGAGTTGTGCATGCTTTTTGCAGCTTCTGGCGGTCAGTACCAAAATAGTATTTGGAGGTGTGAAAGCTTTGTTGAAGGTGGTTTTATTCTGCTTTTATCAGCTCCTTCACAAAGCAACAAAGGCACAGTTGGACTCTTTAAGTTATCTTCGGAGCAAGTCGTCTGCAGCCAGCCTCTGTGGGTAACCTTGACTCGACCAGTTTGTCTGTGCAAACTACACGCTAAGGTAGGAGTGAGAGTACAGGTGTGTAAGTGCGCCAGAATTCCAGTTTGATGAAATCTAATGCAGATTCCAGACTTTCTCAAGGCCAGCTGAGAGCTCAGGAATGCAGAGTCGAACTTGATGGAATTTTCCACGCATACCACAAAGAGCCTCTCGCCAGTGTGCCATCTGCTGGATGATGGGTCAGTGACTTCCACAGAGGAAGACGAAGGGGAAAAGCGTACAGCAGATTTGTGCCATCCTCACAAATCTGCCTTTTGCTCCGTCTTCCTCTTTTCTTCCACACGCTCCAGTTCTGCAGTAGCACAGAGCCGTTCCGAGTGCACACGAGGAGGAGCAGCGATGTTTAGGGGAACTTCTGCACAGATTAGTTTCAAAGCTCTGTTTATGCGCCTCCACGTGGGTTGAGTTTGGTATTTTAACAGAGGTATCCTCTCCTTGACAGCAAGCGTAAGTGGAGGGATTCAAATGGTAAACAACTGGCTCTTATTTCCTTGCACCACCCTTGTTAATGATCCAATAAGAACCATCCGTCTGTCTCAACCCCTTTTTTCGGCTCTACTGTCAAAACATCTAGTTAGTGTCAAGCTGCAGGTCTAGACTGGCTGGATGTGTGGTGGAAATGTTTCTTGTATCACAGCATTTTTGTTTCTCTTTGTCTGACATTAGGCACACACATAGTCCTACACCCACATGAATCGGGGAAGCCTCCACCAGGGTTTTGTCTCAAATAGAAACAAATACAGTGGTAAAGAGTAAAAGATAAAGAGTAAAGCATGAATGCAAGCCGACTTGTAAATGCTTAAATTACAAAAACAATAGTGAAAAAAGGATTTTTCTGAGGTAGATGAAGTTCACTTTGGTATGTCTTGTTGGGGAAGACAAGAAATTTCATAAAAAAATTTTTTAAAAACTTTGATTAAAAAAAGATTAAAAATCTGATTTTTGCAGATTATAAATAGTAACATATAATGAAAATGACTAAATGAAAGATACATTTGATCTCCCATCTCCACTTCAGCATTTTACAGCAGTTTAGTCAACAAAGGTAACATTTGGAGTGTATTTCCACTGAAGCTGTGGAAACTTCCACCATCGATGAGCTTTAGGTGATCTCAACAGTCAAGACTGAAAAGCTACCAAACCAGTTAGGATACGTTGTCATGTGAGCAGCCAGTGCTCGGCCCTGCTGCGCCACCAGTGGTGAAGCAGCGAGGCGAATGCCGGGACTGCAGCAAAAATGTCGCGTTACTTACGGTGAGGTTTGTTGTGACTGCCTGCACACAGATGCAGCCTCTCTGCAGCGTTTTGTTGCTGGCCTCTCACATCATTCCTCCTGTTAACTGGCTGCTCTTCACTTGCTAGTCCCCCCCACCCCACACACCACATCAGATTCTCCCAGTGGTCCACCGCCTCCACTGCCAGGTCAAAGTAGCTGCTTGAATATAATGCCAACTGCTGACATTGGTCTACAGGGCTGGTTAAACAGGAACTGCACACACCTTGCTTCAGGCCACAGTTCAACAAGAGCCCTGCACAAAGCAGCACATCCACCACTTCAGCACTCTGTGTTGCTTCCGTGCTGGAAAAAAAAATCCTAAAATATGAATGTAATCCTGGGCAGAGCACGCTTAAAGTTCTTACTGAACATATCTACATTTTTTATTACGTCACGTTCAGACACGAGAGGTCAGATCCATCTCCTCTCTGCAAACATGCAGAAAGAGGAGCTGCAGATGAGCTTTCCATGAGACAAATCTGGATCCCCAAAGATTCAGCAGACATGTCTAACCTGCAGTGGTATATTAGTGTATGTCCATGCCAGCTCTTTGGTGGTGTCCTCCAGCCAAAGCGGTAAATGGACTTAAATCCAACATGGAAACATGGGATTGATGAGGATGAAAGCAATCCGACTAAAGCAAAGAAGAAAAAACCCTCTGTGCCGACATGGATTGGAGCAGAGATAATTACAGTATTTTTTTTATAATAAAATACTAAAATAAATATCTTAATATTAAATGTAGACGTTTTTATTATTTTTCCAAGTGTTTCCCAAAAAAGCATCTACTTTGTTTAATTTTCTGTCTGACAAATACCTTTATTTTCTGAATAAATGCTTTTTTTTTAAAGCTGCACACAGAAAAATCTCCTGCAGTTTAATTTGTGCAGGAAACAAATCAACTCCAACAACAATCAGCTGTAACTAAGCCCGATTTTTTTCTGCAAAATATACTTTTGATTGTCCCCCGCGCTCCCCTGCGTTCATTAAAAAGCATCTCTGCAGCCCAGGAAATGGCAGGTGAAAGTTCAGGCTGTGCCAGCTCCAGCACACCCTCACATTACTGTTATCTGCCCTTCATCATGCCACAGAGACACTTCTGATATGTGCAGCACTTTGAAAACGGTTTGAAAACTGCAGGCACAAGACCACAAGCTAGTGAAAGTAGCAGAACAGAAAGAAAACCTACTGACAGGTTGTATAAACAACCTATTGACTGTAAATGCAGAAAAATAAGTGAAGCTTTTCCAAAAAAAGGCGTTTAGATGGCACGTAAAGCACTCACCTCTGTTTTTTGTCCTCTGAGAGCACGAGAGGAGACTCTTGTTGTGTAAAACTGGCGTGAAAAATCAAAACTGAATCAAAAAGTTCTCTCAAATTGCTCCTATCGCATCCTGGCTGGAGTCGAGTCTTTTTTACATATTTTTGCATACAGTAGATAAGACATGTGAGGTCAGTAGTTAGTGGATTCACTTCTCCCGTTTGCTTATCAGATGTCAGTTGTTTTATCACACTGTTCATCCTTTGCTGTTAGTTTGCATGCATGTTAACACTGAACAAGCCATTCAGCAGCACACTGATTAAATCTCAGAGATTAAATGACAAACATAAAAGTTGCATGGAAATCTGCAGCTTTATCAAAGGGATCAGTTAGCAGTCTTTGTGGCCTTTACATGGGGTGAGTGTTTAGCTGTCATGCAGCCTGAGCTGTGAAGTTCCCACTATGCATTGAAAACTGTTAGAGAAATGGACACTTGGATTT
>JBAMHV010000015.1:23656819-23670561 GCA_037177535.1 Pseudomugil gertrudae | reverse complement strand
TTGTGCGGGGACCCCTCCCACATTAGAGGATCACGACTTGTAATGGAAAAGCAATCCAGTACAATATCGTACTGCCCAGTCCGGTAGAGTCACGTCGCGCTGGTACTAATGGAAAAGCGCCATATGCTGCAGTCTGGTATGTCATGATCTGTCCTGCCGTTCAGGCTTATTATACTCGCTGCAGAAGATGGAAAGACAGACAGACACGTGAACATGTTCTCTGCATTGTTCATGCACATACGTTGGATCTGTTTTCAGGGAATCTGAAACAAAACAATATCACCAGAAACCATGGAGGCAGTGTGGATCTGTGAAGCAAACATTCCTACAGGAGAAAAAACACAGAAGAAGAAGCAGAGCAGGAAGTAGAAGCCAGACAGTGATAAACGTGTCTGCTACATAAGGGCCGACACACACTGTCTGTAGGGCTGGGCGATGTATAACCTCAAATCAATCGTGCAATTATTCATGTTTTCTCAATTATGATTGTGTAGCGTTTTTTTTTGTGTCATATTATTTTTAGCTGTCATAGCTAACTGAATGTTTGTGTTGCAAATATTTTTGTTAATAGAAGAGCAGATATTGATTTTTTTTAAATGCATAAAAAGACAGTTGAACTGCGTCTGTTCATTTAATAACTATTTTAAAATCCATTTATGAGAATTCATACAAATATTTTACATTAGATGATATAATATCATTATTGTTCTGAATGTCAGTAATGTAGCCTAAAACATGTTGGACTGTGGGTGTTCTCGCATTACTTCACTTACTGGAGGGCTGGTTGGAAAGTCTCTGAAGGAAAGTCAGGATTCTGCAGAATATATGCAGAACATGTCGGGCTTCAGGTCATACATGAAAATGGCTCATGTAGATTCTATATACTTCTTTTTAGAGTAATAACTGATGATCTCCTCCATAACCAGGTTTAACCTCTTCAACATCCTGTATATATTGTATAAATGTGATATGACTGAACTTCTAGTATCACAGCTGCAAATACTAAGAATCATTTCTCAGTTTAAGTAGCTTGATAATTTCCTTTTTAAGGCCAGCTACTTGTTTTTTCCCCCGCTGCTGACATAACGTAAAACCTTTGTAAAACAATAGAGCATTGGCTGCCTGATTGAGTGGAAGTGAATCGCAGTCTAGACTGTTGTTTTTGCACCTCCATGAAAAAGAAATGTGAAATCTGACTTTCTTCTCCAAAAGTCTGAATGCAAGCTTAAGACTTGGATCTGAATTTCAAATCAATAACACCAGGGTCCCGTTGGGAGGGCTGCCATCAAACTGAATACATCTGCGTCACTCCGACACAGTTTCTTCTCAGGCAACATTAAACGGAGCTGTTTTTAAAATCCCTGGTTAAAAAGGGCTCATTTGACAGCGCTGATGATGTTTAAGTTAAAAGAAGAGCGTCTCAGCTGCCTCTGAGCCCGGCCCCCCTGGTAGGTTTAGTCAAGTTGTTCTTGTGTTTGTGTTTCTCTGCATGATTTAATGAGGGTGCCCTTTTCTTGATGAAGTAGCAGCAGTTTACCAGACTCAAAGTATATAAGAAAGTACGCGTAGTGTCAGCATAGTGGGCCTTTAGAGGGAAACACCTGTTATCAGAGGCAGAATCAATCCTGCAGCTCTAATGTGAATGTGGTGCACATTATGACACACTATTGGTCTTTCATTCACCTCATCTTGATCTCATACCAGTAAGAAAAGAGATGATTGGAAGTTAACTTAAATAGGCAGAGGCTTGAAGAACTCATTTAACCCCGTATTTCCTCTTGGTGTCTTTTAAGCTTTGTTTCCACAACAGATGTGAGTGCAGGTTGGAAAAGGACAGTTGAATAGCTAATATTGTTGCATTCCTACAGCCAATTGTAAGCTTACCAGAGAGGGGAAGTATCAGCCAGATCACGACAGTTACCTCAGCGTAATACTGTGACGCCATTGCAGAATGACGCTTTCCCTGTCAAGTTCTCCCTGGACCTCTCCTACCCATAGATGCCGAGGACAATGCAGACCTCCTTGGATGTCCACTAAACAGTGCTTCATGGCGCTATTTTATATATATTTTTTATATTTACACTGCTATAAAATAAAGCATATTTTTCCTGCTTTTTTGCATAAATGATTTAAAATACCTCCGTCCAGTTTACAAATACCAAACGTTATATAAATCTTTAGGATTTGAATTCTTTAAATGCCAGTTAAAATATTTTGTCTGCTCTGGTTTTGTAACAGTTTCTAAACTGAAACACGCATGCTGACATGTAGCATCCATATTTATGTTGTAAACACAACAAGTGTGATATCACGCATTCTTCTGCATGTGGGCCACTTCAACACCGGGTCTGATGACAGTCACAATAAATTATAATGTGGACAACCATGTCAAAAATATTGTTCCTGCTGTGTGAACGAGGCCCTAAATCTCCTTTCTTCCTCATTCCGATCCTCAGTTTGATATTCAACAAGCCATCTTCGCCATGTCTACCTGACCAAATGTATCAAGTTGCTGCCGTGTAATTGGCTGGGTTGATATTTGTGTTAGGCAACAGGTGTTGAATAAGGTGGCTGGTGAGCATAAGTTATCCCACAAGGCAGAGTTCATTGCATAACATGTCTGTACACGCCTTAGATTTTTTCTGCTTTCTTAGGAATGATAGTGATGTGGAATATGCCTGATTGCATGATTACACTGGAGTTGTTTGTGTTTTCATCACTTTGTTTTTTAATCATTATTAAAAAAGATTTCTGCAGGTCGGTTCTTTATTCTGCTCCATGTTTGATGGATGGAGATCACAGTTTTCTGTTATTACCAGCCACAATGTTCCCTGTTGCTTGTGGACTTTGTTTCCATGCAAAACAGATTTGCCATTAATACTTTTATGATTTATGTAACAAGACACTGTAAATATGAAGTCAACCAGCAGACATTGTGGTTGATACAAATCTCATTCAGTAGATTAAAAGCATATTAAGACAACCGGAAATTTTTTTAGTGGGAAGGAGTTCCTAAATATTCCCAAGTTTTAAGTTTGCTTCATTTTCTTTCCACAGTTAAACATTTTATTAGCTGGTAGACAAAATGAGCACTAACAAAGCCTGTGCCGTGAAGCTGAAAATTGAGCTCAGGTGCATTCTGTTTCCACTGAAGATTATTGAAATGTTTCAGCAGCTTAATTGGAGTCCACTTGTGTTAATTTCAGTTGATTGGACATGATTTGGGAAGGAACACATCTATCTACATATAATGTCCCAGGGTTGACGGTGTACGTCAAAGCACAAATCAAGTAGGAAGATGAAGGAACTAACTGTAGACCTTGTAGGCAGGCACAAAGCTGGGGAAGGTTCCAGAGAAATTTCTGCTGCTTTGAATGTTGAAATGAGCACAGTGGTCTCCATCGTCCATCAATGGAGGAAGTTTGGAACCACCAGGACTAAACTGCATGATGGGGGCAGAAGGATCATAGTCAGGGAGGTGACCAATAACCCGATGGTCAGAACTCCAGTGTTCCTCTGTAGAGTGGAGAACCTTCCAGAAGAACAACCATCTCTGTTCAGGCCACCAATCAGGCCTGTGTGGTAGAGTGGCCAGATGGAAACCACATGGCAGCTCACCTGGGGTTGGCCAAATGGCACCTGAAGGACTCTCAGACCATCAGAAACAAAATCCTCTCGTCTGAAAAGAGACACCTCCCATCCAACCTGACGGAACTCGTGAGGTACTGCAAAGCGGAACGGGATAAAACTACCCAACGATGGGGGTGTCAAGCTAGTGGCATAAGTAAAACGACTTGAGGCTGTAAAGGCTGCCAAAGAGGGAAACGACAAAGTATTATGCAAAGGCTGAATATTATGCATGTGGGGTTTCTTCTTTCACCTTTTACATGGTCATGATGGGGTGTTGTGTGTAGAATTTTGAGGACAAAATAACTTTAATCCATTTTGGAATAAAGCTGTAACATAAGAAATGTGGAACAAGTGAAGCACAGTGAATACCTTCTGATGTACTGTATAGTCAATCAGTGCTGTGATTTCCAGTGTCCTAAAATAATCCTGGAAGCTGTTACTAAACCAATCATGACACAAAATGATCATTTGGATACAGTGAGTATTTGTCCCTAACAGACAAACTGCTGGAGTCAAAAGAAACTTTTGTGTCTGACTTTAACCCAAACAGACGAATGAGCTAGCAGTCTCGTATACAGTGCAGAAAAGTTCCCTTTCTGCACATGTTATCAGTTTCATGCTATGTAATCTTTCAGATATCTGTTTTTAATGTCTTTATTTCATCACACAAATTAGAATTTCAGATTTTTTAGCACACATGCGTTCATGCAGATTGTAAATGATTAACAAGAGACAAACATACAGATTGTTTTATGGTCTAGTTGTGACTTTTTATTGTTGTGGCAGGCTGAACAAGCCCAACATGCTGTTTCATATGAGTAGATTAGCTAAGAATAGGCTATTCCATTATAATGAGAATTATTTCTGAACAAAAATAGACAAAACCTAATTTTAATGCTCACTGCATCTTGATCACATCTCTGAATCCATCTTTCTTAAGATATATCGGCGCCACATTTAATGAATTGTGATGAAGTTTAGTGTCGTAGACGGTACTGCTAGCAAATACATCCACAAGTGGTTTCTGACTCAAGTGTCAAGTTTATTATTTTAGCTCAGGATGTAGCTATATATGAGCTATATATGAGCAATATAGCTCACATGTGATCAGGGAAAGGAGCAAAGAAGCTGCTGATGTGTTTGTCCATACCAACCACCTCCATTTGATGCACTGCTTTTTTTTAATGTCATTTTGTAAGTCTGCCTTTTCGTGATTTATCCATCTGAACTCTCTCTGCTCCTTAGTGGAAGCATTGTCTGCAAACATACCTCCATCTACATCAGTAAATTGATGATGTGGTCAATGGATGTCACCTGTAGAGAGAACTTTATCTGGATGTTCAGTAACTTCAGGTTTGGTCCACGTTAGGCCCTTTTAAAACCAAAGTATCTCAGGTACATCATCAGGTTCAACTATAATGTCTGCTACAGCTTCATTTTCTTGTTCCATGTTCTCCACTCAGCACGTCCAACTAAACAGCTGATCTGCTGCTTGTTTACTGGTGCAGCGGTGAAAAAGGTCCCCATACAAACGGTTACCTGCTGCACTGCCTTCCTAACCTTTTTTAGGCTGTGTTTTGAGCTGGTGCTTGGATCATTTATGGGAATGGAGCCAGCTCAGTTGGATCCAACTGGTCAGTCATCTCAGAGGTGCATTTTCATAATGCTGTGGTGTCACTTGTCAGCTTTGTTTTCTCTGTTGTGAACGTTTCAGCATTGCATTGCTCTCAGTAATATGACAGACTCTGGACAATTAGAATTTAAATAGGAAGCTTGCACTTCAGTTCATAGGTTGACTTTGCAGAAGCCGGGCCAAATTTCATTGTTCCGCTGATGAATGACTCAATCACTGGAAAAAAAAAAGTCCCTCAAATGACTGTAGCTATTTACTATGCTGGTGTGGTCCTGCACAACCCAGTTATAGTTGGGTAATTTGTTTGAGTAACACAGACTTGTCTTTATTTCTCAATGTCAACAGATTGAAACATACTGGAAAGAGCTTCACTTGGCTTCCAGACATCCCTTGGATTCAAAGACGAGGAAACAAAAGAGGTAAAGAAGTTTCTGTTGTTTTTCTACATTGTTAGGGGGTCCTCCTTTTTTGTGTTTTCTTGTCAGGTTGTGGTAGAACTCTGTCTGAAATTATATTTCTATTGCAAAGAAGTAGTTCAGTGGTAAGTCAGGACTGAACAGTCTGTTGACTAGTATGTTTCTGGATGTACTTTTCCATTAAACTTCTCATTGTTCTGCTTTCTTACTGTGCTTTTGCACACCAGGTTCAGTGTCACCTTTATATTAGGCTATGCCTTCACAGGGTAAATGTAAAATGAGCTTGTATAGTTATGGAAAAAGTTGCTTTGTGGTTGTGGCTCTGTGTTCCAGCTAAATGGTCCTCGGGGTTGTTGTGGGAAGTGAAGCACCACATTTTAACAAGGACGAACGCATAGTACAGGACAAAATCTCTCAAAGTGGCATCACATAACTTTCTGACCTTTAAAACTTTGGGTTTTTACTTATTTTGATTGCAGAGTGAGATCTATTCAGTACATTCCTAGAGCTGTTGTTGCCATGCAGCATCTTAAGGCTAAGACACTACACTTTGTAGCTTTTTCTTCCCGTTCGGTGTGTCATTTCCCTTTACGACATCAGGTCACATGCTGGCAGTTGGACATCAACACACTGGTTGTTTTATAATGTGCATCAGGACTGATTCAGCAAAGACATCTAAGAGGATATCATCACCGGAAGAGAGGAAAAAAGACGATGACTGCAAGAGATAAGACAAGATTCGACATTATACTGACATTTACTGGCAAGCAAGACCTCGGAGAGGAGACAGGATGAAGATGGATGCTGAATTAGACGTTGTTAGGGGATGCCTCTGAAAAAAATCTGCCCAAGTTCAGTAGTGGGTTGGATTGTAGGTCACAAACTTTTCATCACAAATCTGAAAATGTTAAAGAAACACCCAGTCAGTGGACAACTATTTACATCTGCTACAAATATCTTATTTAAACTTACAACAAACATTCAAGATAATTGTCAGTATTAGTAGAAGTGAACATCCCAGCAAGCTTACCCCAAAGTTTGACAGAGCAATATTCAAAGAACCTGCATAAAACAAAACAAGACTTTTCAGACTCTCCAGGGCTCAGCTAGCATGCTACATATGAAAGTTTTCCCTGTTTGAATGGCTTGCAGGAGAAAGTTTTGTCTGTACAGTCTTCATCTGATTGAAATAACTTGTAGAGAAAAATCCTTTTGGACAGACATGGAGATGTTTATCTGCAATGCTTCTTGCTAAATGTCAAGTATGGTGGGGGATGGTTGATGATCTGTGCTTGTTTTGCCAAAGGACACGGGCACCTTGTAGAGTGTACTAGGAACTCCCCTGGAAAATAAAGTACTGGAAAACCTTCTGTAAAACTGAAGCTGGATGATACACCAGCAAAACGATCCCAAACTTGGCAGATGTACATGAAAATTATTAAAAAGAGATTAATGATGTTGCAGTTACTCAAATCCGTACTCTGTGCTGGGATTTTAAGGGTGCATTCACAGTAGCCCCTATGATTTCAAGCCTAGTTTGTTTACTCGGGAAAGAGTGAACATGCAAAGAAACGCTGATATGGATCAAAGAACAAACTCTTCCCATCTTCATCCACTTCATTTGAACCAAACGGAGGAAAGGGCCTACAATGCAGAGCATTGTGCTTAAACACAACTAAAACATACTGGGATGTAGAACAGCAACTGGGAGAAATGGCTCAGGGTTGGAGGTGGAGTGATAATGTGGAAAGAGCCAAACTAAGACCTCTAGGATTTAATGTTTGTTCATACTGACATGATATGATGTCACATTAATCCCCTTTTTTATCTAGTCTTAATCAGAAGCAGATTTTTTTATTCTGTTTTTAAAAAAAATCATGACTTAGTTTAGTTGTAGTTTGTCTTACAGCTTAAAAAAGCTTAAAGCTCCTCTGTCTGTACCGAGGCTGAAGCCCTGCTTAGCACTCCCTCCTATGAGATGCTTCCATATCTGGAGTTTGTACAGTCTTTGAGTTTAACAGAGCATTCCAAAACAGGATTACGCCCCCACCCCCTTACCACCACCTCCCCAGATTGTTATCATTCCTCGGTCTCCTCATCTTTTCTCATCTCCTGACGCAGTGATGGTATTGGCTGGGAGTTATGCATCTTATTACTGTTTACGCTGAGATGGCCCCTCCAGTAATTATTCTTTGTTTTTTTAACCAGGTTTTAGGACAAGAATTATATGCATCAATTGCAGCAAATGTGGTCTATTCCTTAGGGACAGTGGTGAAGTAGGTTGTGCTGTTTCAGGAAATGAGGACTCTAAAGCCAAGTCGCTCGTCAAATCCAGTCCAGGAAGGGCAACATAATGTTCTCTCCAGGCGGATATAAAGCAGTTGACCTGTGGCACTCGTGGGAGTAATCAGACTTTAATTACACCTTTTTAATCACTTGAAGACAATCTGTGCAATGAGATGAGTTCTCATAGCAAACAGGCTTTCACTGTGTCTGCTGTATTCTCTGTTGCCCTGCATTTGAGCAATTCATTGCTTTTTCCATGTTTAGCATTTATTCTTCAAGCTGATGGAGCAGGCTCAGATTGTTGCCCATCTTATGTCAGAATGAACCCAAAAACAACTGTGCAAAGTTCTCTACTATTATTATTATTATTGTGAGTGAGAGAGCTGGCTCTGCAGAGGGACTCTGGCTCTTTCAGTATGGCATTCCTAACTAAAAGCAAACCAAACTGATATTGCCCTCTATACTGTCTTCATTTTTTCTCCATATTTGGAAATGTTTACCTCCTCATGATGGTTGACAGAGGCTGGAAGAAGGGATGTGAGTCATTTCAGCTGCTCACAGCTTTTTAGGGGTGAGAGAAGTCTTCTATGTGACTGCCATTGGGTTAGCAGTAGGTTTTCTGTGTGTTCCCTGCGATCTAAAGAGAAACTGTGAGTATAACTCTGCTTGATTAAGGTTGAAGTGTGTTTTGTGCTACAGAATATTGTGTAGATTAGGTCACTTTTAGGGGAAATGACATTATTCATAACTACTTGCTGGGCTGGTTTAGAGGTGTCAGAGGGATGTCATTGTCCTATTCTTCCTTTACAAAATGCAGCCGTGCATGTTTAGCGTCTATCTTTGTGCTGCAGTGAGACACTCTGTCAGTAACCTGAGGTTAGCGGGAAAGAAGAGGCGCTAAGAACTGACTTATTCAAATACTCTGTTATATGGCCCTGCATGTTTCCTACAGATGTCTTATAGTTTCCTGTGAGTGTGTGTGTGTGTGTGTGTGTGTGTGTGTAGGGGGAGCTCAGGTCATTGTAGAAATCTGGTTTAGCAAACATCTACTGTAACTGATAGTTACACCTTAACAGGCTGACCTCCCTCCCGGCTTTAAGGTTCACACTTCAAACGTTTATTGGCGGCTGCCTGGAAGTTTCTCTCTCCTCACAAGTCTAAGAAAGAGGTAAATGATTTTCCTCTGCTGTGAGGGCCAATGCTGCTGACTGTGGAGATGGTGTGGGGCGATTATTTAATTACTCTTATCTTTAAATTACACTGGGACTCCAATTCTTTCAGCCTTAGACCCATTTACTATATGCTTACTTTTTAATTTGGTTAATTTACATTTAGTTGAATACAAGAATATTCATGTTTTCAGTTGTTACCTAGAATAACATTTCTTTCTAAATCAATGAATAAAATGGTATTATCTATTTTCTCACTCCTAAAGGTACTAAAGAGGCTAAAGTAAAACTCTTTCAATTAAAGTCCATTGTGGTTTTATAACATACACTGATGAGGTAAGAGAAGCGCAGTCCTACCTAATAAAGCACCGGCTCGGATCAGAGTTATGCTGCTCTGTATTCATTGGCGCCATTGCAGCAGATCTGAATATCTGAGTTGGAGTCGTTGGACATCTTGTTCCAGGACCTTATCATAGATTTGTTGTTAACTCAGAGGGTTCTACTACACCTAAACAGGTGTGTAGTTTTTAGAGGTGGCCCTATTGTTCTGATTAAAGATTTTGAATATCTGCAGGCCTTTACACATGCACATTTATACTGCATGCAATATGTTGTAGAACTAGAATCCACTTTGACTTCCAGATTCCTGCATAATCCCATATGTTACATACTAAATCCTTACTCTAATTCAGGGATCTTCAAGTCTGGTCCTTGAGAGGCGGTGCCCTGCAAGTATTGCAAGTGATCTCCACAGCTTGTTGTCAAGATCTGCACAAGTTTGTTAATGAGCCATTCATTGGATTCAGGTGTGTTGCTGCAGGGAAGCATACCTGTGGAATACCTGCAGGATACTGGCCCTTGAGGACTGGATTTGAAGGTCCCTTCTTTAATTCCTCTGGTGTTTGGACTCTTCCTCTCTAAAAAAACAAACTTACCATAAAGAACTTAAGCTTCAAGGCTGTAAAAATAAATAAATGATTGTCAACTTTATGGGAAAAGCTTGGCAAATATTTCTAAGTATTAACTTCATGACAAGTGGTCAGTAAGGCCTTGGCTGTTTTATCTCAATGTTTATCTGGATCGCTATGGAATTTCAGCTGATATTCATGGCTCTTGAGTAATGCACAATGAGGTTTAAGATCACTTTAATAATACATTTGGAGAGTTTGCATGACATTGTGGTGAGATTGCTGCAGTTTAGAGCACCAAAGAATGGATCCCTTCCAGTGTCTGAAAACACGAAACATCACCGTGAGGGATGTCATGTTTACAGTTTCTTACGATTATTATCAGAGGAATAATCGCAGCTATACAATTATCACGGTTATTATGTGTTTATCAATTTCACATACACACAGCTTTTTGTAGGCATTTAAATGTTATTTCTTTCCATCTTTTGATGCCAGTGTAACAAAGTAAAACAACAATGCAAACCAGAAGTTTCATTCTGCTGTTTGCAGAAATATGACTGGATTCCTCTGAGAATCAGATGATAAGGCTACAGGAACTCATCATGGACATGGGAGGGTTTTTTCTTAGAAACTATATTATAAAAATGGTTTTTATGTTTCTTGTAAACATAGGTAAAAATGTTTGACTTCTAGCTGTTCTTCAGCAGAATCTCTGCTGTTTGACACATGGATGGATGGATGAGTGAATGGGTGGATGGATGGATGAGTGGACGGATGGGTGGATGGATGGATGGATGAATGGATGGGTGGATGATTGGATGGAGGGATGGATGAGTGGATGGATGGATGGGTGGATGGATGGATGAGTGGACGGATGGGTGGATGGATGAATAGATGGATGGATGAGTGAATGGATGGATGAATAGATGGATGGATGGATGGATGGATGAGTGGATGGATGGATGGATGGGTTTTTCTCATGAGAATGTGAGTATGAAGTGACATTCAGTGATGCTGCTGAACTCATCATATTGCTGTAAAATCTGATTACAGAACTGAATATGTCACAATAAGGTTTCATTTTAGTCTTAGGTTAGATAAATGAACAAAATTTAACAAACTACTGAAATATTTTTACTTCAGCATAAAAAAATCTGCTGGTTTTCCTGCAGAACTTAAAACATTCATTTCTTTTTTTTCATATAGGGTTGTGGGGAAGCTGCAGCCTACGCTGGCAATTAGCAGGTGAGAGGCAGGTACACCCTGTACAGGTCGGCAGCCTGTACAGGGCATTAAGTCCTGGGGGGAGAATTCAGATGAATCAATTAACCTAACATGCATGTCTTTGGACAATGGGAGGAAGCTGGAGTACCAGGGAGAAAAAACAGAGGGAGAACATGTAAACTCCACGCAGACAGGACCGCACCGCTGTGCAGTTTCATGGTGCCCTCAGCTGAAACATACTGGGTGCATTTCCTCAATTATCTGCAATGTTTTAGAGGCTGATGAGCCTTCTGCCACAATAACTTCTTTATTTATTTTTCTTGAGCCCAAAAAGTGTCAAGAATGACTTAATCAGTTTGTTTGAAGAGAATAACACTTAAAGGCTCTTAAGACGCCTCTTCTGCAGCTCATATGGAACAAAAACAAGGCAACACATGGATTTAACTGTTTTAGGTATGTGTGCAAGGTGCTTTGATCTGCTGCAAAGGTTCATAGAAAGTAAGATAAATTGGGGATCTATTCAATTCATTGTGACATTAATACCATGGTAAAATGTGGACTTAAATCATTGTTTCGTCTCTAATCACCAACCCAAGACATTCACCTCACAGAGAAGTAGAAATGGTCATAATGATATATTTAGTAATAACTTTGATTATTTGTTCAAACAAGTATATTCATGGAGTGGGGGAATTCTATGTTTTTTCAACATTAAAGACTAAACTTAATACAGATGTCAACAGCAGTTCTTAACTATGTATGAATGATATGAGTAAAATGAAGCTGTTGGACTTTTCAGGGATGGTGAGTCAAACAGGATGCAGGTGATGTCATGATTATGTGAAAACACAACATCCAGTTAACTTTTACTTAACTACGACAAGTTTTAAAACATTTAAGCAGTGAAAAATGTGAAGTTTAGGCTTTCAGGCAGTTTGCACTCATTAATAATCTCTGTTGTGTAACACTGCCTGACAGCATACAGTTGACAGTTGTCGACACGTTGACACTTGTTTAGCGCGCAGTGACAGACTTGCATCAGGCAAGCGCTACAGAGAAAGCTCGACTGCTACGCTGAACTTGTCATCTGGGGTTTTGTTAGAATTGATGTTTCTAGTAATGAATGGGCTGACGATCAAGTCAAATCCACAAAGATGGCCTCTTTATTTGTTCTGCAGCTGGCTCGCACGCTGTCAGACTTAAATTAACATCAGATATTCTAGATAAACATCTAACTACAACCTACAGAGTTTATTATAAGTCATTGTAGTTATTCACTGGATGTACAGCCACAGAGAACTGGGTAAAAAATAGTCAAATATCTAAAGACAGCCAAAGGAAAATGAGCTTTTAGCTATAAAACAGAGAAAACATTTAGGAAAAAGATATAAAACCTATAAAGATGAAACTGGGCTTATCTAAGGCTACAGGTCTTACTGCTAAAACATTTTTAATTGAAATCCAGTACAATTGTGGTCGTTCACAATATCATTTCAATGCAACCTTCATCACATGATAGAATGTATGATTCATGGCCCCGAAGTCACGCACATGCACAAAGGAAAGCACGACATGCACGCTGTGTTTGTGGAGGTAAACATGGATCCTACACTGCAGCGCGTGGATCCCAAAAAACTAGGCTCTAACATTGTTGACTGTTCTGTCTATCAGGATGACCTCTGTGAAGTTGGGATCTCTTTTGGAGTTGCAACCTCCAGTTTGGGAAAGGCTGCTTTAAGGTCCATTTATACTTTCTCCCCCCCCCCTAACTTGTCTTGTCCAGCATTAAAGCAAGCAGAATTATAGTCTGGGTGCTGTGTTGTGCTGGGCAATTTGACTTTTTCAAGGAGAGCTTTTACTAAGGTATAAATCTGAATTCTTTACTAGGAATTAATGTTTGTGTTACAGACTGCATATAATTGCTGGAAAGAATATAGAGAAGAAAAGAAACAGAAAAAGAAGACAAAAGAAAATGTCACGTGACGCAAAAAATGAAGCGATACCACTGGAAATGGTTGAGTTGTTAAGCTGACACACAACCAGTAAACCAGCACAAACAAGGGAAGAAGAGGAACAGGAAGAAGTCAACTCTAAAACCACCAAATAAAAATAACCTGAAAAAGACACAGAAGGAAGTTGAGAACAGTAAAAGCTTTTCTTTTCCTCGTGGTGTTTTTGGAGGGTTGTGAAGAACTTTAACGTGGTGCATAAACGCTACCAAAGCATGTTTGTGAACTCTGAACTCGGCACTGCCCACTTGTGGACAAACTGACTTATAAACCATGGTGACGTAAAAAACGCACGCAAATATGAGGACGGTGAAGTAAGACAATGTTTGAAATGGACATCCCCATTACGTTCATAACCTAATGTCCCCATAACGTTCATAGCGGAGCTTAACCCTTAAAGACCCAACAAATGAATGAGTAGAAGGGTCACATTTTTTGTCGCTTTTATTTTATATTTTATATAT